>QEOT01006912.1:36781-108716 GCA_003123785.1 Pterocarya stenoptera
CTTGCCTACTTCAGTAACAGACTATCAAGAGATTAATACAGATATCTAAGGATCCACAGACTCAACTGTACGCCACGAGATCTTTTGAACACGACCAGAATTCCGACTCAAAGGTACAAGAACTTTCAGAAGGCAACACAGAGAAGTTAAGCCAGTTTTTGCAGTTTGAAACGACAGTTTCTTCATGCAATTTCACAGCAGATTCAAGCACCCCCAGCATGCAAAATACCAACTTATGATGATATATCATAATCTGTTTCTTTTGGTATGGTTCCCAACCTTAAGTCTTTATATTGTCACATGGTTTCTACTTTGTGTATCAAATTTACTTGTAAGATAAGCTTACATATATATTTTTTCTTTTTTGCTAGATAGAAGCTTATATACCTGCATATTGTAAATTAAAATTTGTAAAGATCGGCTTAGTAGAGACATGGGATTCTGGGTTACTGAAATTGAATGGAAATTTTAGGAAACAGCATTTTAGAAACAGAAACTTATAAGATACATTTTTCTTGACAGAAAGATAATAAATTTCTGCAATCTTGAAATCAATATCTTACATCCAAGCAGAATTCTATACATAAAATAATTTTTTACAAGATTAGAATTCTATAAATTAGATGTCTGTCAACCGTGTGGTTAACTTTTTAGCTTGTTCATTTATTATTTTCATGCATCGCTTCAATATCTATGGTTGAAACTTGAGTAGATTTTTACTCCTGTAGTTTAAGATACTTAAAAGGGGTTACAGCAGACCAGACGTTTGATACTTCTTTACCAGTCCTAAAGTTTTCAAGATCATAATAATATTTACAAAAATCTGTCTCAATCTTTGATACAACAAAATAATTGAGTAAATTTCAGAGGCAACCAACAGTTCATCCATGATGCAAGTATCACATCGTGTGGTTTCTAATTTGTGATGAAACATCTTTAGGATGGTCAGATTTAGTTGATTTTGAGACAATAAAACTTATTCTAAACTCCATACTGCATCTCATATGTAGGCGATGGTGCCTTAGTTTATAGTTTAGGGAACGACCAAACAATGATACTTGACCGATATTCATTTTTTTTTTCACTGGAGAATAAAAGCTTTCCCAGATATAGAAGCAACAATGGTCACAGACAAATATGCACATGCTCTATATTTCTATTTCCGTCGGGCACCCAAGAATCTAATGTCTACCATTTAGTTATGACACTTTTGTACATTACACTCCCTCTATTCCAATACTGTTATATATTCAATGGAATATAGATTGAACATTTGAAATGAGTTCTATAGCACTAGAATCAAAGTCTATGAAGTAGAAAGATCAGGTTTGACATGACATAGCGGTAGGAAAAAGGAAATCGATTAATTATACCAGCAATAAATAAAGATGGTTAAGTAGTCAATTATAGGAGCATAGCTAGCAAATATTGCAAACTAGAAATTAACTCATTACAGGCGGCTCTGAAGATTAAAAAAAGATACACTCTGCTACATAGTTGTGTATCTCATATTAATCATCCAGTTTACCAGATCCAAACAAAAATGTAGGAACGTTATTTGCAGGGAAAGACCTGTATTTGTTGCTTGTATAGAAGTTTAAATCATCTCATTGCACTGAGAAACCAGATGTAATGTCATACGCAACAACGTGATCAACAAGACAAGAGTCAAATATGCATAGCACAGTTAACAAGTTGGGCTCATTTGTTTCCTTTGAGCTAGACAAAATAATATTGCAAGAATAGGTTAAGAAGAAGAGGGTAAAGGAGGATATCATACTTAATTCATGTAGGATATATCATATGAGAAATATAAATGACTTTCCCTAAATTGATTGCAGATGAGCAAATTGTAAGGCTGATGAAATATCAAGTCAAGCAGAAATGGTGCTGTCAGAGGATGAAAAGCAGCTCCAGGAAGGTGAGCGATTTGAGACTGGAGAAGAGACAGGAAGGGAAGTAAAAGATAAAATGCCAAGAAGTGAGTTGTTTCAAGACTTCAAACATTGCTGTCTTCTTACTTAATTCATACACATCCTAGTAATATCTAAAACCAACTTAGTTTAAACAAATCAAGAAAATGGATCACAAGCTTTGGATCACAGCATATATGATCTCTGTACAGTGATCCTGGTCACTCAAAAAGACAACAATCTCCATCTACAGGGAGAAATTCTATCCTATATAGATATTTATACTCAACAAAAAAAATTATATCTTTTGGAGCTTTGGCTTGGAACAGTAGTTCAGTAAGCATGCACCATAGTCCTCTTTCCCAGTCAAATAATTGATTTATTTAACCGTGCACACGCTTATCACAAGCAAAAGTTTGTAATTGTGCTAATGCCCTCTATCCATAAACGCTAATAAACAATAACAAGCTACAACCTAATGCCCTAGACGGTTCACTGCTTCAACAGCACTTAGTAAGGCTGAAATATATAACTATCAACAATGTATCTGTCGGTGTGTCATCTGAGGGTGGAGAGAGAGAGAGAGAGAGTACCATGATCCGGTAATAATGACCTCAAACATCTAATGCAGGTAATGACACTGAAGAAGGTTTACTTGAAGATGACACCACTAAAGTCTACAGCACTGTACATACTGGAGAGAAGATTGTAAAGCAAAGCTTTCAGGTGGAAAGTCCCGAGGAAGCAGCATCAAAATCGAGTGGTGAAGATGAGAGGAGCAATACAACAGTGGAAGAGGTTTGAATCTATTGTAGCATTTAAAATCTAGTACATATACACATGCATGTGCATGGATTCATATATATATATTTGTGTGTGTGACCATATTCACCCTCTGATCTCAATTTCTTTTCATCCTGAAGCCTCATCTGTCAAAACAGGTTGATGATGGACATGGGATACAAGCCATCCCCAGAGAACAGATTGCAGAAGCCAATGTTGTATTTGTCACCCCAAAACCAATTGAAGAAGAAATGACAAAGACCCATCAAGACAATGAAAATGAAACAAAAAATTCAAGAGAAGAGGATGGCTGTTTAAAGAGTATAAAAGAAGGCAATGTCAATGACCTTTCACAAGAGTCTATAGGAGTAGGTCCAACTCAGAACTTCGAAGATGATAAAAAGGAAACAACAAACCTTTCCAAAGGAGAGGTTAGCTTCCTTTTCTCTAAATAATATGGCTTATTTGGTCTTTCTTTCAAAATATTAAGTTTTATATTTAAAAAAGGAAGCAAAGAAGTCCAAAGGAGAGATTAGCTTTTTCTAAATAATAAGGCTGGCTTGGTCTTTCTTTCAAAATCTCAACTTGTATATCCTTAATTATGATCAGACTTTTTATGAGCTGCAGACTGCCAGTGTCAGGGCACGTGAGAGCATTGCACTGGGGACAATTCATAATACGGAAAGCCTAGAAAATATTCCTGGTGCTTCAAAACAAGAGGAAAGTCTTCAAGGAGACTCTGAGTACATGGCTCCAACAGAAGCTTCTGCAAACGATGAAGACAAGAATGCTTCTTCTGCCCAAGTGGCTGAGGACAAAAATGACAACAGGCTAGCTGAGACTACAGAAAACAGTGCAAAGGTAATACCACAAGGGGAAGAAGACTTACAACAGGGATTGCAGATAAATGAAAGCCCAGAAAATAGTCTTGGTGCTTCATTGGTAAATCGAAAAGAAGGTCTGCAAGGAGAAGTTGAGAATCAATATTCAACTGAATCTTCAATAGAGAACAGAGATGAGGTGACATCTTCTATAAAAAATACAGAAATCGGTGCATGGGTAATAGGAAGTGAAGAAGAAACAGATCACACTTTAAAGAATGATGAACCAGGAGAGACAGATCGTGAAGTTGAAAGCCCTGGAGAGGTTCTTGATACTGCAAAACAAGGGAATGGTTTGCAGGGAGACGATGACAACCTGGTTCCACCAGAATCTTCAATTAACAAAAGAGATGAGCTCACATCTTCTGTCAAAACGTTTGGGGACAACCATGAGAATAACAAGCTAGCTGAGGCTACAGAAAACAGTGCAAAAACAACACCAGAAGGTGAAGATTCAGAACCTCCCTTACAGAGAGATGAAACAGGAGAGAGCATTGCACTCGAGACAGCACATGGAGTTGAAATCCCAAAGAATATTCCTGATCTTGCATTGGTGAAGCAAGACGAAGGAGTGCAGGAAGAATGTGAGAAGATAACTCCACCAGAAGCTGAAATAGAAAAAAGACATGAGGAAACATCTTATGTCAAAGTGGTTGAGGACAAAGATGTCAATAATAGTCTATCTGTGGCTACAGAAAACAGTGTAAAGGCAACACCAGAAGGTCGAGAAGATTCTGAGCATGCGTTACATAAACATGAAACAAGAGAGAGCATTGCACTCAAGACAAATCATGGAGTTGAAAACCCCAAAAACATTCCTGAATCTGCATTGGTGAAGCAAGAGGAAGTACAGCAAATAGAAGTTGAGAACCAATACTCAACCGAATCTTCAATTGAGAACAGAGATAAGGAGACATCTTCCATCAAAGTGGCTGAAGACAATGACAAAAATAACAGGCCAGTTGAAACAACGGAAAACCATGCAAGGGTAATACAGCAAGGTGAAGAAGAAAGAGATCAGGTTTTACCGAATGATGAACCAGGAGAGACAGATCGTGAAGTTGAAAGCCCTGGAGAGGCTCTTGATACTGTAAAACAAGGGAATGGTTTGCAGGGAGACGATGAAAAAGTGGTTCCACCAGAAACTTCAATTAACAAAAGAGATGAGCTCATATCTTCTGTCGGAATGTATGGTGACAACCATGAGAATAATAGGCTTGCTGAGGGTTCAGAAAACAGTGCAAAAACAACACCAGAAGGGGAAGATTCAGAACCTCCCTTAAAGAGAGATGAAACAGCAGAGAGCATTACACTTGAGACAAATCATGGAGTTGAAGTCCCCAAATACATTCCTGATCCTGCATTGGTGAAACAAAAGGAAGGAGTGCAGGCAGAATGTGAGGAGTTGGCTTCAACAGAAGCTGAAATAGAGAAAGGAGATGGGGACACATCTTATGTCAAAGTGACTGAAGACAACTATGCCAATAACAAGCTGGTTGAGGCTACAGAAAATAGTACAAAAACTACACCAGAAGGTGAAGAAGATCCTGGAAAGAGCATTGTACTCGAGACAGCACATGGAGTTGAAATCCCAAAGAACATTCCTGATCTTGCATTGGTGAAGCAAGAGGAAGGACTACAGGCAGAATGTGAGAAGATAGCATTACCAGAAGCTGAAATAGAAAAACGACATGAGGACACATCTTGTGTCAAAGTGGTTGAGGACAAAGATGTCAATAATAGTCTAGCTGAGGCTACAGAAAACAGTGCAAAGGCAACACCAGAAGGTCAAGAAGATTCTGAGCATGCGTTGCATGAACCTGAAACAAGAAAGAGCATTGCACGTGAGACATATCATGGAGTTGAAAGTCCCAAAAACATTCCTGATTCTGCACTGGTGAAAGAAGAGGAAATATTGCAAGGAGAAGTTGAGAACCAATACTCAACTGAATCTTCAATTGGGAACAGAGATGAGGAGATGCCTTCCATCAAAGTGGCCAAAGACAATGATGAAAATAATAGGCCAGCTGAAACTACAGAAAACCATGCAAGGGTAGTACAACAAGGTGATGAAGAAACAGAGCATGTTTTACAGAATGATGAATCGGGAGAGACAAATTGTGAGGCTGAAAGCCCTGGAGAGATTCTTGATATTGTGAAACAAGGGAATAACTTGCAGGGAGATGATGACAACCTGGTTCCAGAAACTTCAATTAACAAAAAAGATGAGCTCACATCTTCTGTCGAAGTGTTTGGGGACAAGACTAAGAATAACGGGCAAGCTGAGGCTACAGAAAACAGTGCAAAAACAACACCAGAAAATGAAGAAGATTCAGGACATGCCTTACAAAGAGATGAAACAGGAGAGAGCATTGCACATGAGACAAATCATGGAGTTGAAGGCCCCAAAAACACTCCTGATCCCACATTGGTGAAACAAGAGGAAGGACTGCAGGCAGAATGTGAGAAGTTGGCTCCAACAGAGGCTGAAATAGAGAAAAGACAGGGGGACATATCTTATTTCAAAGTGGCTGAAGACAACAATGCCAATAACAAGCTAGCTGAGGATACAGAAAGAAATACAAAGATACCATCAGAATCTGGAGAAGATTCGTATAAGGTACAACTGACAGATGAACCAGGACAGACTATTAGAGGTCTGACCAATCACAATGTCGAAAGCCCTGAAAATAATCTTGATTCTTTGTTGGTGAAACAAGAGGAAGGTATGCAAGGAGAAGGTGATAACCTGGGTCAGACAAAAACTTCTATCAAAGTGGCTGAAGACGAAGACAATATGGGGCCAGTTGGGACTACAAAGAAGAGTATAAAGGTCATAATGAAAGGTGAAGAAGATTCAGAACACATCTTGCAGAAAGATAAACCAGGAAAGCAGCCTGAACAACTTCTAGATGTGGTATCTGAAGATAAGGAGGCAGAATATATACTCGAAAAGATGGAAAATACTACTCTCATGAAAGAGGAAGGAATCATTCAGAATCTTGAAGAAACTTCGGAAGTAGAAAAGAAAGAAGAAACAAAAACTGTGGATGATAAAAAAGAAAAAGAAGCTGCAATAGAAAAGGTAAATAATAGAATAAAATCCTTAAAAGTCACTAGTTGGTCATGCACAGGAAAGCTGTCACCCCATATCGGTTAAGTTGACCACCAAGCTGGTGGATCTTAAACCAGAGGAGTCTTCAAGGGAGATGAAAAGCACAATTTGGGTAGTGTAGGTTTCATTGTGTTTTCCTTTTCCAATGTCATACATTTTTTCGAAGCGTCTTTGGCACTAAAAATATTGAGAACCCATTGCCCAGCTGTTAGGAGTACAGGTAATTGATAGTTTGCAGAAGAAACCTAAAATTCACGAAAACAAGGATACTGAGTTCCTTATACTCATCATAGGGGTCTGGGATTAACAAATTTCATTGATTTCAATATTGTGCATTACTGTCAAGTGTCAAATGTGTGCATAATTTAACATCACTGGTGCACTTGCTCATTTCCTTTTGTATTGAAACTATGGAACCCTAATTCAAAACTTCATCTATAATGTAGGTGTTTGATACTACTAGTTTCAGCGAAGAAACTGGAGTACAAATGGCAAAGGAAATTCATAATGTTCGGGACCGGTCTCCAGAATTCAATGAGAAGGAAATAACTAAAGAAAACTCCATAGAAGAACAGGTTGGACTAAGATTCAAATTTTAAGCTCAATAAATGACCTCGTCTGTGTTCTTTTTTCTATAACTAACAAACTTTTCTTCTTTATTTTTCCAATAGCAATGTGGGGCATTAGAGACAGCAGCTTCAAGTACAAATACAGAAAAATCAATCATAGAGAAACCAGCTACTGCAGAACTCCCGTCTCCATCGGATAAAAAAGAAACAGTAAAGGAAAGCTTAAAGGAAGAAGAAAGTGATGTTACGGTGTTAAAAGAAGAGGTCAGCTTGCACACAAAATCTGAATTGGTTCCCAAATCTTCCACTTTGTGTCCATTTCCAGTTTTTGACTAACAATTATAATTGTTTAACAGGCCGGAGGCACAACTTTGGAGTTCATAAAACAGACAGATTTGACAGAGAAAGCAAAAGCAGAGACCTTACAGGACTGTGCAGGGCAAAGTAGAGACTTCATTGCTTTGACTACTATAGAGAACTATTTTTTTATGCCTGAGGTGCCCGTGGAAGAGATTAATGAAAAGCTTCTGAAGCAAGAAAAAAACACAATTATTGATTCTGACTCTGCATCTGAAGCAGTTGTGAGTGAGGCAGGGTTGAAAGAAACCAAACCAGATAACAAGGAGCATGTCAAAAGCTTTGATATTGTTCCTGAAGAGAAGGGTCTAGCAACCATTGAAACAGGAGTTAGTCTAGACTCCGTAGATATTGAGGTGCAATCAGAGGAAAATTCAAGGTCAGAAGAGAATATGAGCAAGAAGATTTTAACGGTAGCCGATGAAACTGGAGAAACAATTGAGCATCAAATGGAAGATAAAGCTCCTACTGGAGGAATTGACAATGAATTATCATTGACCAGTAGGGAGACAACTTTCGATGGCATATCAGAAGA
Organism: Pterocarya stenoptera; assembly: GCA_003123785.1. Lineage (NCBI taxonomy): Eukaryota > Viridiplantae > Streptophyta > Magnoliopsida > Fagales > Juglandaceae > Pterocarya > Pterocarya stenoptera. The sequence goes on from QEOT01006912.1 coordinate 44,935, forward strand.
TGGCTCTCGAGATTCTTACATAATGCCATTACAAGAACATGAGCCCACAACAACCGAAGTAGGCAAGATAATGGAAGAGACTTCGGCAAGAGATGAAATTGTAAAAATTCCTTCAAGTGTGCAAAAAACAGATGAGAAGTTAATTCAAAAGGAAGATGAATCCATTAATCCAACAGATGCCTCTGCACTTTTGTCTTCTGATGATGGGAAGGACGGTGCGATTGAAGAACTAAAGCACGAGGATGCAGAGTTGCACATGCCCCCAAAGAGACACATTGAAAAGAACAGCGATGAAACTGAAGATGTGGAGATATCAAAGAGAGGAGAAACAAGAGATTTAGCAGATCAAACAGAGGTATGCAAATTGGAGTCTTTGGAAGTTGAAAATCCATCTGATGACCCCTCAAAGCCCATTGCAGTCAGTCCATATCAAGGTAGCGAAAAGACTATCTTGGAACAAGGGGACTTTGTTCAGACTGAAGGAATCTTAACAGGTGTTCTAGTAGAGAAAGGAACAACTGGCATGAAAACAAATGTTTGTAGCCATGAATGTGAGCCAACAAACGCCAAAACCGATGAACTATTGGCAGAAAAGGTAAAACAAATTCTTCACTCTAATGACCGAGCACTAAAAAACAGATTCAACTTAAATGGCTTACTTTTTTCTATCTCATATGAAGCGAATAAGTATTAGAGATGAAACCATTGAGGGATTAATAAATTGAGAAAGTCGATTTGTCCCATTGTTTCTAATTGTATGTTAAATTATAAAAAGAAGACATTCTTTCAGTTATTGATATCATAATTTCAAATTGAGCACTCCTTACATGACTAACCAGGGTGTTTAAATTACTTTCTTATGTTTCTTTCTCTTTCCCCTTGGAAAATCAGATCACCACCAATTGAATTTTCTCTACTATAATGAACCACATTGATATTTTTAATAATATATTGATCTGGAACAGAATCTTGAATCAAATGATCTGGGTCAAAAGCTAGTTTTCGTCACCGAATCAGTGGCCAACGATCCAAGTGATGAAACACTCCCTCAAACCAACAAGTGCCAAACTGAAGAGAACAGCAATGATGTTCAGGATTGGAATTTTGAATCAGTTGAACCACAAATTACACCACAAGTTCAAGGTAAAACAGAGACAAACATGGCAATGGAGACCAAATTGAAGGCTGAAGATCATATAAATGTATCACCAACTACAAAAGAGACCATTACAACTCACACTGTAACTGAAGGGGTCAGGAGATCAACTCATACATAGCCATTATTTTCTTTATATGAGTGATTTCTGAGGTTCTAATCGTTCTAATGATATTCAAATAATTGAACAGGTGCATGAGAGAATTCAGGAAGTTGATGGAAGTGAAGGCATCAACGAACAGGCCATACATGGAGAGAGTGAGTTGAAGGAAACTCATAACATATCTGCTGAAGACTATGCACTTGAGAAGGTGATGTTCCATTAGTCAAGATATACTATGTTACAAAAATTTTGCATAACGTTGGTTTTTCTTTTTCCAGCAACATCATTTTGAAATGCTATTTGATAAACAGGTAGAAGACTATGGAACAAAATCTACTGATTACCTAGAGGCAACAGACTCTAGTGAGCAGACAGAAATGGTTAAAGCAGATATCCAAGAACCAACAAGGGAGACAGAAACATCTGGTACAAAAGCACTGAAAGAAGAAAATATACAAGATGAGTTCAGTCTTAAGCCTGAAGATGTCATGACAACAGTAGCTGAAGATTCAGAAGAAAATATCAAAGTGGAAGTTGATCATTTTCTTGAAGACAATAACAATGCAACTGTGGTACCAGCAGAGTCAATCATAGGAGAAGTTCCCATGGATGACAAAGCTGTCAAGGAAACAAGCTTGGATGAGAGATTAGAAACTATCACAATTCAGCCTCGTCCACAAGCTGAAGAAACTGGCAGCAAGAAGCTCAGAATGGAGGCAGTTGATGGAAGTGAAAGCATCAAAGAACAGACCATACAACAAGAGAGTCAGTTGAAGGAAATTTATGAAGTATCTACTGAAGATGACATACTTGAGAAGGTGACGTTCAATTAGTAAACAAATCCTTACACAAATCTTGCAGACTATCGGTTTTTCCTCTTCCAATGCATCATTTTGAAATGCTATTTGATAAACAGGTGGAAGACTATGGAACAAAATCCTCCGATTACCTAGAGGCAACAGACGCCAATAAGCATACAAAAACAGTTCAAGAAGATATTCAAGAACCAACAAAGGATACAGAAGCATCTGCTACAAAAGCACCAGAAGAAGAAAAGATACAAGATGAGGTCAGTCTTAAGCCTGTAGATGTCTCGAAGACAGAAGCTGAAGATATAGAAGAAACGATAAAAGAAAAAATCAAAGTAGAAGCAGATAATTTTCTTGACGAGAATGACAATGCAACTATGGTACCAGCAGAGTCACCCATACGAGAAGCTCACACGGATGACAACTCCAATGAGAGTTTAGAAACTATAACAATTCAGCCTTGTCCACAAGATGAAGAAGTTGGCAGCAAGAAACTCCGAATTGAGGAAGTTGATGGAAGTGAAGGAATCAAAGAACAGGCCATACATGGACAGAGTGAGTTGAAGGAAATTCAAAAAGTATATGCTGAAGATAACATACTTAAGAAGGTGACGATCAATTAGTAAAGAAATCCAATGTTACATAAATTTTGCACATTGCTGGTTTTTCTTCTTCTAGAGAACATCATTTTGATATGCTATTTGACAAACAGGTGGAAGACTGTGGAAGAAAATCCTCTGATTACCTAGAGGACAAAGACTCTAGTGAGCAAACAAAAACACTTACAGCAGATATCCAAGAGCCAACAAGGGAGACAGAAGCATCCGGAACAAAAGCACCGGAAGAAGAAGAGATACAAGACGAGGTCAGCCTTAAGCCTGTAGAAATCTCAACAACAGAAGCTGAAGATAAAAAAGAAACGATTAAAGAAGAAATCCAAGTGGAAGCAGATAATTTGCTCGATGAGGATGGCAATGCAACTGCGGTACCAACAAAGTCACCCATACCAAAAGCTCACATGGATGACAAAACTGTCAAGGAAACTAGCTCAGATGAGAGTGTAGAAACTATCACAATTCAGCCTTGTCCACAGTCTGAAGAAGTTGGAAGCAAGAAACTCCGAATGGAGGAAGTTGATGGAAGTGAAGGCATAAAAAAAGAGGCCATACATGGGGAGAGTCACTTGAAGGAAATTCATAAAGTATATGCTGAAGATGACATAATTAAGAAGGTGACGATCAACTACTACATAAATCCAATGTTACATAAATCTTGCATAGTGCTGGTTTTTCTTCTTCTAGTGAGCATCATTTTATATGCTATTTAATAAACAGGTGGAAACAGACTCCAGTGAGCAGATAGAAACAGTTACAGAAGATATTCAAGAGCCAACAAGGGAGACAGAAGCCCCTAGAATAAAAGCACTGGAAGAAGAAAATATACAAGACGAGGTCAGTCTTAAGCCTATAGAAATCTCGACAACAGAAGCTGAAGATACAAAAGAAACGATTCAAGAAAAGATCAAAGTGGAAGAAGATAATTTCCTCAATGAGGATGACAATGCAACTGCGGTACCAGCAAAGTCACCCATACCAGAAGCTCACATGGATGACAAAGCTATCAAGGAAACTAGGTCGGATGAGAGTGTAGAAACAATCACAATTCAGCCTTGTCCACATGCTGAAGAAGTTGGCAGCAAGAAACTTCAAATTGAGGAAGTTGATGGAAGTGAAGGCATCAAAGAAAAGGCCATATATGGAGAGAGTGAGTTGAAGGAAATACATAAAGTATCTGCTAAAGATGACATAGTTGAGAAGGTAAAGAAATCCTATGTTACATAAATCTTGCAAATTGTTGGTTCTTCAAGTGAACATTATTTTGAAATGCTATTTGATAAACAGGTGAAAGACTCTGGAAAAAAATCCTCTACTTACCTAGAGGAAACAGACTTCAGTGAGCAAACCGAACCACTTACAACAAATATTCAAGAGACAACAAGGGAGACAGAATCATCGGGTACAAAAGCACCAGAAGAAGAAAAGATACAAGACGAGTTCAGTCTTAAGCTTGTAGATGTCTCGACAACAGAAGCTGAAGATACAGAAGAAATGATTACAGAAAAGATCAAAGTGGAAGCAGATAATATTCTTGATGAGGATGACAATGCAACTGCAGTACCAACGGAGTCACCCATACATGAAGCTCACATGGATGACAAAGCTGTCAAGGAAACTACCCCGAACGAGAGTTTAGAAACTGTCACAATTCAGCCTTGTCCACAAGCTGAAGACGTTGGCAGCAAGAAACTCCGAATTGAGGAAGTTGATGGAACTGAAGGCATCAAAGAACAGGCCATGCATGGAGAGCGTGGGTTGAAGGAAATTCATACAGTATCTACTGAAGATGACATACTTCAGAAGGTAACGATCAATTAGTAAAGAAATCCTATGTTACATAAATCTTGCTTATTGTTGGGTTTTTTTTAATACATCATTTTGATATGCCATTTGATAAATAGGTGGAAGATGGTGGAACAAAATCCTCTGATTACCTAGAGGCAATAGAATCCAGTGAGCAGACAGCAAATGTCCAAGAACCAACAATGGAGACAGAATTATCTGGCCAAAATGCACCGGAAGAAGACAATATACAAGATGAGGTCAGTCTCAAGCCTGCAAATGTCTCGACAAGAGAAGCTGAAGGTGCAGAAGAAAAGATTAAAGAAAAGATCAAAGTGGAAGCAGATAATATTCTTGATGAGGATGACAATGCAACTGCGGTACCAGCAGAGTCAGCCATACGTGAAGCTCACATAGATGACAAAGCTGTCAAGGAAACTAGCCCGGATGAGAGTTTAGAAACTGACACAATTCAACCTTGTCCACAAGCTGAAGACGTTGGCAGCAAGAAACTCCGGAATGAGGAAGTTGATGGAAGTGAAGGCATCAAAGAACAGGCCATACATGGAGAGAGTGAGTTGAAGGAAATACATAAAGTATCTGCTAAAGATGACATAGTTGAAAAGGTGATGATCAAATAGTAAAGAAATCATATGTTCATAAATCTTGCATATTGTGGGTTTTTCATTCTTCGAGTGAACAACATTTTGATATGCTACTTGATAAATAGGTGGATGATTGTGGAACAAAATCCTCTGATTACCTAGAGGAAACAGACTCTAGTGACCAGACTGAAACAGTTAAAGCATTTATACAAGAGCAACCAAGGGAGACAGAAGCATTTGGTGCAAAAGCACCAGAAGAAGAAAAGATACAAGACGAGGTCAGTCTTAAGACTGTAGATGTCCCGACAACAGAAGCAAAAGATACAAAAGAAGCGATGACAGAAAAGATCAAAGTGGAAGCAGATAATATTCTTGATGAGGATGACAATGCAACTGCGGTACCAGCAGAGTCACCCATACGTGAAGCTCACATTGATGACAAAGCTGTCAAGGAAACTAGCCCGAACGAGAGTTTAGAAACTGTCACAATTCAGCCTTGTCCACAAGCTGAAGACGTTGGCAGCAAGAAACTCCGAATTGAGGAAGTTGATGGAAGTGAAGGCATCAAAGAACAGGCCATGCATGGAGAGCGTGGGTTGAAGGAAATTCATACAGTATCTACTGAAGATAACATACTTCAGAAGGTGATGATCAATTAGTAAAGAAATCCTATGTTACATAAATCTTGCTTATTGTTGGGTTTTTTTTATACATCATTTTGATATGCCATTTGATAAATAGGTGGAAGATTGTGGAACAAAATCCTCTGATTACCTAGAGGCAATAGAATCCAGTGAGCAGACAGCAAATGTCCAAGAATCAACAATGGAGACAGAATTATCTGGCCAAAAAGCACTGGAAGAAGAAAATATACAAGATGAGGTCAATCTCAAGCCTGCAAATGTCTCGACAAGAGAAGCTGAAGATGCAGAAGAAAATATTAAAGAAAAGATCAAAGTGGAAGCAGATGATATTCTTGATGAGGATGACGATGCAACTGCGGTACCAGCAGAGTCAGCCATACGTGAAGCTCACATAGATGACAAAGCTGTCAAGGAAACTAGCCTGGATGAGAGTTTAGAAACTGACACAATTCAGCCTTGTCCACAAGCTGAAGATGTTGGCAGCAAGAAACTCCGGAATGAGGAAGTTGATGGAAGTGAAGGCATCAAAGAACAGGCCATACATGGAGAGAGTGAGTTGAAGGAAATACATAAAGTATCTGCGAAAGATGACATAGTTGAAAAGGTGACGATCAAATAGTAAAGAAATCATATGTTCATAAATCTTGCATATTGTTGGCTTTTTCATTCTTTGAGTGAACATCATTTTGATATGCTACTTGAAACAGGTGGATGATTGTGGAACAAAATCTTCTGATTACCTAGAGGAAACAGACTCCAGTGACCAGACCGAAACAGTTAAAGCATTTATACAAGAGCAACCAAGGGAGACAGAAGCATTTGGTGCAAAAGCACCAGAAGAAGAAAAGATACAAGACGAGGTCAGTCTTAAGACTGTAGATGTCTCGACAACAGAAGCAAAAGATACAAAAGAAGCAATGACAGAAAAGATCAAAGTGGAAGCAGATAATTTGTTTGATGAGGATGACAATGCAACTGCGGTACCAGCAGAGTCACCCATACGTGAAGCTCACATTGATGACAAAGCTGTCAAGGAAACTAGCCCGAACGAGAGTTTAGAAACTGTCACAATTCAGCCTTGTCCACAAGCCGAAGACGTTGGCAGCAAGAAACTCCGAATTGAGGAAGTTGATGGAAGTGAAGGCATCAAAGAACAGGCCATACATGGAGAGAGTGAGTTGAAGGAAATACATAAAGTATCTGAGAAAGATGACATAGTTGAAAAGGTGACGATCAATTAGTAAAGAAATCCTATGTTACATAAATCTTGCATATTGTTGGATTTTTTTTATACATCATTTTGATATGCCATTTGATAAATAGGTGGAAGATTGTGGAACAAAATCCTCTGATTACCTAGAGGCAATAGAATCCAGTGAGCAGACAGCAAATGTCCAAGAACCAACAATGGAGACAGAATTATCTGGCCAAAAAGCACCGGAAGAAGAAAATATACAAGATGAGGTCAGTCTCAAGCCTGCAAATGTCTCGACAAGAGAAGCTGAAGATGCAGAAGAAAAGATTAAAGAAAAGATCAAAGTGGAAGCAGATGATATTCTTGATGAGGATGACGATGCAACTGCGGTACCAGCAGAGTCAGCCATACGTGAAGCTCACATAGATGACAAAGCTGTCAAGGAAACTAGCCTGGATGAGAGTTTAGAAACTGACACAATTCAGCCTTGTCCACAAGCTGAAGATGTTGGCAGCAAGAAACTCCGGAATGAGGAAGTTGATGGAAGTGAAGGCATCAAAGAACAGGCCATACATGGAGAGAGTGAGTTGAAGGAAATACATAAAGTATCTGCGAAAGATGACATAGTTGAAAAGGTGACGATCAAATAGTAAAGAAATCATATGTTCATAAATCTTGCATATTGTTGGCTTTTTCATTCTTTGAGTGAACATCATTTTGATATGCTACTTGATAAACAGGTGGATGATTATGGAACAAAATCTTCTGATTACCTAGAGGAAACAGACTCCAGTGACCAGACCAAAACAGTTAAAGCATTTATACAAGAGCAACCAAGGGAGACAGAAGCATTTGGTGCAAAAGCACCAGAAGAAGAAAAGATACAAGACGAGGTCAGTCTTAAGACTGTAGATGTCTCGACAACAGAAGCAAAAGATAGAAAAGAAGCAATGACAGAAAAGATCAAAGTGGAAGCAGATAATTTGTTTGATGAGGATGACAATGCAATTGCGGTACCAGCAGAGTCACCCATACGTGAAGCTCACATTGATGACAAAGCTGTCAAGGAAACTAGCCCGAACGAGAGTTTAGAAACTGTCACAATTCAGCCTTGTCCACAAGCTGAAGACGTTGGCAGCAAGAAACTCCTTATTGAGGAAGTTGATGGAAGTGAAGGCATCAAAGAAAAGGCCATGCATGGAGAGCGTGGATTGAAGGAAATTCAAACAGTATCTACTGAAGATGACATACTTCAGAAGGTGATGATCAATTAGTAAAGAAATCCTATGTTACATAAATCTTGCATATTGTTGGATTTTTTTTTTATACATCATTTTGATATGCCATTTGATAACTAGGTGGAAGATTGTGGAACAAAATCCTCTGATTACCTAGAGGCAATAGAATCCAGTGAGCAGACAGCAAATGTCCAAGAACCAACAATGGAGACAGAATTATCTGGCCAAAAAGCACCGGAAGAAGAAAATATACAAGATGAGGTCAGTCTCAAGCCTGCAAATGTCTCGACAAGAGAAGCTGAAGATGCAGAAGAAAAGATTAAAGAAAAGATCAAAGTGGAAGCAGATAATAATCTTGATGAGGATGACAATGCAACTGCAGTACCAGCAGAGTCAGCCATATGTGAAGCTCACATAGATGACAAAGCTGTCAAGGAAACTAGCCCGGATAAGAGTTTAGAAACTGACAAAATTCAGCCTTGTCCACAAGCTGAAGACGTTGGCAGCAAAAAACTCCGGAATGAGGAAGTTGATGGAAGTGAAGGCATCAAAGAACAGGCCATACATGGAGAGAGTGAGTTGAAGGAAATACATAAAGTATCTGCAAAAGATGACATAGTTGAAAAGGTGACGATCAAATAGTAAAGAAATCATATGTTCATAAATCTTGCATATTGTTGGGTTTTTCATTCTTCGAGTGAACATCATTTTGATATGCTGCTTGATAAACAGGTGGATGATTGTGGAACAAAATCCTCTGATTACCTAGAGGAAACAGACTCCAGTGACCAGACCGAAACAGTTAAAGCATTTATACAAGAGCAACCAAGGGAGACAGAAGCATTTGGTGCAAAAGCACCAGAAGAAGAAAAGATACAGGACGAGGTCAGTCTTAAGACTGTAGATGTCTCGACAACAGAAGCAAAAGATACAAAAGAAGCGATTACAGAAAATATCAAAGTGGAAGCAGATAATTTGTTTGATGAGGATGACAATGCAACTGCGGTACCAGCAGAGTCACCCATACCAGAAGCTCACATGGATGACAAAGCTATCAAGAAAACTAGGTCGGATCAGAGTGTAGAAACTATCACAATTCAGCCTTGTCCACAAGCTGAAGAAGTTGGCAGCAAGAAACTCCAAATTGAGGAAGTTGATGGAAGTGAAGGCATCAAAGAAAAGGACATCTATGGAGAGAGTGAGTTGAAGGAAATACATCAAGTATCTGCTAAAAATGACATACTTGAGAAGGTGACGATCAATTAGTAAAGGAATCCAATGTTACATAAATCTTGCATATTGCTGGTTTTTCTTCTTCTAGTAAACATCATTTTGATATGCTATTTGATAAACAGGTGGAAGACTGTGGAAGAAAATCCTCTGATTACCTAGAGGAAACAGACTCCAATGAGCAGACAGAAACACTTACAGCAGATACTCAAGAGCCAACAAAGGAGATAGAAGCATCCGGAACAAAAGCACTGGAAGAAAAAAAGATACAAGATGAGGTCAATCTTAAGCCTGTAGCAATCTTGATAACAGAAGCTGAAGATACAAAAGAAATGATTAAAGAAGAAATCGAAGTAGAAGCATATAATTTGCTCGATGAGGATGGCAATGCAACTGCGGTACCAGCAGAGTCACCCATACCAGAAGCTCACATGAATGAAAAAGCTGTCAAGGAAACTAGCTCGGATGGGAGTGTAGAAATTATCACAATTCAGTCTTGTCCACTCGCTGAAGATGTTGGCAGCAAGAAACTCCGAATAGAGGAAGTTGATGGAAGTGAAGGCATAAAAAAAGAAGCCATACATGGAGAGAGTGAGTTGAAGGAAATTCATAAAGTATATGCTGAAGATGAGATACTTGAGAAGGTGACGATCAACAACTAAATAAATCCAATGTTATATAAATCTTGCATACTGCTGGTTTTTCTTCTTCTAGTGAACATCATTTTGATATGCTATTTGATAAACAGGTGGAAGACTGTGGAACACAATCCTCTGATTACCTTGTGGAAACAAACTCCAGTGAGCAGACAGAAACACTTACAGCAGATATTCAAGAGCCAACAAGGGAGACAGAAGCATCCGGAACAAAAGCACCGGAAGAAGAAAAGATACAAGACGATAACAGTCTTAAGCCTGTAGAAATCTCGACAACAGAAGCTGAAGATACAAAAGAAACGATTAAAGAAGAAATCGAAGTGGAAGCAGATAATTTCCTCGATGAGGGTGGCAATGCAACTGTGGTACCAGCAGAGTCACCCACACCAGAAGCTCACATGAATGACAAAGCTCTCAAGGAAACTAGCTCGGATAAGAGTGTAGAAACTATCACAATTCAGCCTTATCCACATGCTGAAGAAGTTGGCAGCAAGAAACTCCGAACAGAGGAAGTTGATGGAAGTGGAGGCATAAAAAAAGAGGCCATACATGGAGAGAGTGAGTTGAAGGAAATTCATAAAGTATATGCTGAAGATGACATACTTGAGAAGGTGACTATCAACTACTAAATAGATCCAATGTTACATAAATCTTGCATACTGCTGGTTTTTCTTCTTCTAGTGAACATCATTTTGATATGCTATTTGATAAACAGGTGGAAGATTGTGGAACAAAATCCTCTGATTACCTAGAGGAAACAGACCCCAGTGAGCAGAAAGAAACACTTACAGCAGATCTTCAAGAGCCAACAAGGGAGACAGAAGCATCTAGAACAAAAGCACCAGAAGAAGAAGAGATACAAGACGAGGTTAGTCTTAAGCTTGCAGAAATCTCGACAACAGAAGCTGAAGATACAAAAGAAACGATTAAAGAAAAGATCAAAGTGCAATCAGATAGTTTCCTCGACGAGGATGACAATGCAACTGCGGTACCAGCAGAGTCACCCATACTAGAAGCTCACATGGATGACAAAGCTATCAAGGAAACTAGGTTGGATGAGAGTGCAGAAACTATCACAATTCAACCTTGTCCGCATGCTGAAGAAGTTAGCAGCAAGAAACTTCGAATTGAGGAAGTTGATGGAAGTGAAGGCATCAAAGAAAAGGCCATATATGGAGAGAGTGAGTTGAAGGAAATGCATAAAGTATCTGCTAAAGATGACATAGTTAAGAAGGTGATGATCAATTAGTAAAGAAATCCTATGTTACATAAATCTTGCAAATTGCTGGTTTTTCTTCTTCAAGTGAACATTATTTTGAAATGCTATTTGATAAACAGGTGGAAGACTCTGGAACAAAATCCTCTACTTACCTAGAGGAAACAGACTTTAGTGAGCAGACAGAAACACTTACAGCAAATATTCAAGAGACAATAAGGGAGACAGAATCATCGCGTACAAAAGCAACAGATGAAGAAAAGATACAAGACGAGGTCAGTCTTAAGCCTGTAGATGTCTCGACCACAGAAGCTGAAGATACAGAAGCAGATAATATTCTTGATGAGGATGACAATACAACTGCGGTACCAGCAGAGTCACCTGTACGTGAAGCTCACATGAATGACAAAGCTGTCAAGGAAACTAGCCCGGATGAGAGTTTAGAAACTGTCACAATTCAGACTTGTCCACAAACTGAAGACGTTGGCAGCAAGAAACTTCAAATTGAGGAAGTTGATGGAAGTGAAGGCATTAAAGAACAGGCCATGCATGGAGAGCGTGAGTTGAAGGAAATTCATAGAGTATCTTCTGAAGATGACATACTTCAGAAGGTGACGATCAATTAGTAAAAAAAATCCTATGTCACATAAATCTTTTATAGTGTTGGGTTTTTTTATTCTTCCTGTGAACATCATTTTGATATGCCATTTGATAAATAGGTGGAAGATTGTGGAACAAAATCCTCTGATTACCTAGAGGCAACAGACCCCAGTGAGCAGACAGTTAAAGCAAATATCCAAGAACCAACAATGGAGACAGAATTATCTGGCACAAAAGCATTGAAAGAAGAAAATATAAAAGATGAGGTCAGTCTCAAGCCTGCAAATGTCTCGACAAGAGAAGCTGAAGATGCAGAAGAAAAGATTAAAGAATATATCGAAGTGCAAGCAGATAAGTTTCTAGATGAGAATGACAATGCAACTGCAGTACCTGCAGAATCACGCATAGGAGAAGCTCATATGGACATCGAAGCTATCAAGGAAATTAGATCGGATGAGAGTTTAGAAACTATCACAATTCAGCCTTGTCCACAGGCTGAAGAAGTTGGCAGCAAGAAACTCCAAATTGAGGAAGTTGATGGAAGTGAAGGCATCAAAGAAAAGGACATCTATGGAGAGAGTGAGTTGAAGGAAATACATCAAGTATCTGCTAAAGATGACATACTTGAGAAGGTGACGATCAATTAGTAAAGGAATCCAATGTTACATAAATCTTGCATATTGCTGGTTTTTCTTCTTCTAGTAAACATCATTTTGATATGCTATTTGATAAACAGGTGGAAGACTGTGGAAGAAAATCCTCTGATTACCTAGAGGAAACAAACTCCAGTGAGCAGACAGAAACACTTACAGCAAATACTCAAGAGCCAACAAGGGAGATAGAAGCATCCGGAACAAAAGCACTGGAAGAAAAAAAGATACAAGACGAGGTCAGTCTTAAGCCTGTAGAAATCTCGACAACAGAATATGAAGATACAGAAGAAAAGATTCAAGAAAAGATCAAAGTGGAAGCAGATAATTTCCTCAATGAGGATGACAATGCAACTGCGGTACCAGCAGAGTCAACCATACCAGAAGCTCACATGGATGACAAAGATATCAAGGAAACTAGGTTGGATGAGAGTGTAGAAACTATCACAATTCAGCCTTGTCCACATGATGAAGAAGTTGGCAGCAAGAAACTTAGAATTGAGGAAGTTGTTGGAAGTGAAGGCATCAAAGAAAAGGGCATATATGGAGAGAGTGAGTTGAAGGAAATACATAAAGTATCTTCTAAAGATGACATAGTTGAGAAGGTGATGATCAATTAGTAAAGAAATCCTATGTTCATAAATCTTGCGTATTGTTGGGTTTTTTTATTCTTCGAGTGACCATCATTTTGATATGCTATTTGATAAACAGGTGGATGATTGTGGAACAAAATCCTCTGATTACCTAAAGGAAACATACTCCAGTGACCAGACAGAAACAGTTCAAGCATTTATTCAAGAGCAACCAAGGGAGACAGAAGCATTTGGTGCAAAAGCACCAAAAGAAGAAAAGATACAAGATGAGGTTAGTCTTAAGCTTGTAGATGTCTCAACAACAGAAGCTGAAGATACAGAAGAAACGATTAAAGAAAAGATCAAAGTGGAAGCAGATAATATTCTTGATGAGGATGACAATGCAACTGCGGTACCAGCAGAGTCAGCCATACGTGAAGCTCACATAGATGACAAAGCTGTCAAGGAAACTAGCCCGGATGAGAGTTTAGAAACTGACACAATTCAGCCTTGTCCACAAGCTGAAGACGTTGGCAGCAAGAAACTCCGAATCGAGGACGTTGATGGAAGTGAAGGCATCAAAGAACAGGCCATGCATGGAGAGCATGAGTTGAAGGAAATTCATAGAGTATCTGCTGAAGATGACATACTTCAGAAGGTGACGATCAATTAGTAAAAAAAATCCTATGTCACATAAATCTTGCATAGTGTTGGGTTTTTTTATTCTTCCTGTGAACATCATTTTGATATGCTATTTGATAAACAGGTGGATGATTGTGGAACAAAATCCTCTGATTACCTAGAGGCAACAGACCCCAGTGAGCACACAGTAACAGTTAAAGCAAATATCCAAGAACCAACAATGGAGACAGAATTATCTGGCACAAAAGCACTGGAAGAAGAAAATATACAAGATGAGGTCAATCTCAAGCCAGCAAATGTCTCGACAAGAGAAGCTAAAGATGCAGAAGAAAAGATTAAAGAATATACCAAAGTGGAAGCAGATAAGTTTCTAGATGAGAATGACAATGCAACTGCAGTACCTGCAGAATCACGCATAGGAGAAGCCCATTTAGACGTCGAAGCTGTCAAGGAAATTAACTCGGATGAGAGTTTAGAAACTATCACAATTGAGAGCATAAGATTAGAGCAAGAGGAGCCCATGGTTCACAAAAATGAAGAGAAAGAGAGTGTAACTCCGGTGAAACCAGGTGTAGATGAAGTCGAGGATGCCAAAACAATTCCCAACGCAGTTGTCAGCTCCAAGTACCTTGGTGTTGAAGAAACCCAGGAAACTGGGCAGAGTTTAAGAGTGGAAAAGCTGGATTCAGATAGAACTGAGGAAGGAATCAAAGAAGATTCTGGAACAATGTCTGAAGCCAAAGCTCTGGGCATTGAAATGGTTACCCAAGGTGAAATGACTTCTGGTCAGACTCTCCCTACAGGGAATCTGGAAGAGGAATTTCATGCACCATCTTCTGCTTTGCTTTCTTTGGAACAGGAGCATGGACCTACAACCGTAGTCAAGGAGGCAGAAGCAATCAAAATAATGGAAGAGGAGATAATCAATGATAAGAATATTGATGATTCTTTGGCCACAAAGGCAACAGAAGAGGCATGCTTGCAAAATAAAGAGCAACTTCAAACATTATCTTCTGCTCTGCTTTCTAAGGAACAGGAGCATGAAGCTCAAACAGCATTCAAGAAGACAGAAGAAGAAAGCACAAAGGAAGTGGAGACACTAGATGACAAGAATATCAACAATTTTTCAGCAATAAAGGAATCAGAAGAGACGGGCTTGGAGCAAGAGGAGCCCATGGATCATGAACATGTGGAGAAAGAGAGTGCAACTCTGGAGAAACAAGATACAGATGAAGTTGAGGTAACCAAAACGGTTTCTGCTGCAGACTCTAGGCCCAAATACTTTGGTGTTGAAGAAACTCATGAAATTGGGGAAAGTTTAAGAGTTGAAAACCTGGATTCAGAAGGAAATGAGGAAGGAGTCAAAGAATCTTCTGCGACAGTGTTTAAATCTGAATCTCTGGGCATTGAAACGGTTACCAAAGATGAAATGAGTCCTGATCAGACTCTCCCTGTAGAGAATCTGGAAGAGCACTTTCAAATAGAATCTTCTGAATTGCATTCTTTGGGACAAGAGCATGGACCTACAACTGCAGTTACGGACACAGAAGCAATCAAGACAACAGAAGCGAAGATGCTTGATGATGAGACGTGCCTGCAAAAGGAAGAGCAACTTCAAACCCTCTCTTCCACATTGCTTTCCGGGGAACAAGAACACAGAGCTACAGCAGCGTTCAAGAAGACAGAAGAAGACAGCATAAAGGAAATGGAGATGTTAGGCGACAATAATATCAACGATTTAGTAATAAAGGCAACAGAAAATACAAACTTGGAGCAAGAGGTGCATAGGGAGCTCAAAGTCTCCACATTGGGTCTAGAAATCAACAAAGAAGTACAGAAGGGCAGCTCAAATGAAGTACAAGAGGAAGAAGGCAGCAAGCTAGATCAAGCTTCAAAACTAGAGCCTTATGAGAAAGAAGAGATGAAATATGATGATTCTGCATCAGGAGTCCAGAGTCATCAAGTACTCCCAAAATCAGAAGATATGAAAGAAAAGCATCATGAGGCAGCAATGACTGACTTGAACGCTGAAGAGAGTCAGTGCAAGGAAACAGTTGAGGAAAATCAAATATTCAAGAACCGAGTTTCTATGGAAGAGGTCAGAGAGGTAAATCGGGTTTTATTATTCATGCAGATTAGTTCTTTTTTTATTGCTCTCACTCTTGTACTTCTGTAACTATTATATATTGAAAAACTATAATCTCAGTGTGAAAATATAACAGGTCATGAAGGAAAAGGAAGTTGCTAAGGATTCTCAATCAGTTTCTCCGGGTGACGAAATAATTATAGAGAGCCATCAAGGAGATGAACTAAAAGCAGAAGAGTGTCCTGAAGAGGAGACAAACAAAACTTTTAAAGCCACAACGGATACAAATCAGCATGAAGCATTCAAGGTACATATTTAAATTTTGCTTTTGTTGTCTCTTTTCCTGCTTCTGTTGAAGTATAAAGATCAAGCTTTTATCTATTATACAGTTGCCTGAACTAGTTGACAAGGACAGTGCAAGCGAGAACATTGAAAAGAGGACTACAGCAGAAGAGAGCAGCCATCTGGATGAAGCAGAGGGGAAGAACATTGAGGAGGCAGTAAGTGAGCTGGACCTTGATTATAAGAGTGGCGAAACACACATCACAAAGGAGAAAACAGAAGTCATAACTCTCGGTGAAAAGGTCAGATAACCTTCAACTCTTCCTTCCTTCCTTCCTTGCCCATAGAGGTCAAAATTTTAGAAAACAAAATGGATTTTAACTTTGTCGCTTTAATTTTGTTATTAATTTTGTTATGAGATCTCCACAGAATACTGAAAATGACATAGCTAAAGTGATTTGAACACATGTTTTCACTGATTATAATTTACAACAAAAAAAAAGTCACCGATTATTTTAAAAGGAATGTTCCTATCAAATCATAAATGACAAGAGCTTTAGCCTTTCCCCCTGGAGAGGTTGATAATAATGATGAACAAATAAATAAATACAGAAGCCAACCACATGGAGTCATGCACTCAAGATCACCTTTCTTCCCTTTATTACTACAAAATTAAAGAGAACCTAAAATTTTTTGAGATTTGAGATCATTTCCAAGGATGTAAGGATGAATCTAGGGGGGCGGGGGGGCCAGGCCTCCTCAAAGATTTAGAAAACAAGAGTAACATCACCGGCAGAAACATCGTTTGAGCTGCATTCTAAATGAGTGTGCCTGACTTTTCAACCATATGCATATTTGTTTTCCTTTGTTATCTGCTTATACCCCATAATGCTTTGTTTTGCTTTCCTTTGTTATTATCACCATACTGCTTGACTTTTCAACCATTTTGGGCATGTTTTGTGAAAATTATTTTTGAAGTTTATAAAGACTAGTTTTTGTTTTTCTCAACAGCTATGCGCTTTTTGGGATATTTTGCATGCAAGTGCATATAAAGGAAAAAAAAAAAAACTAAAAATAAAATGACACAAGTATGGAGCTTACAAAATTCTTACTGTTTCCTTTCATTTTTGTTTCTTTCTTTTTCTATCATCATTTTCCTATTTTCAAACTCTAATGTCTTAATACTGCCTAAACTTTCATATCCGTGACGTGCTGTACTTTCTATTCCCAAAACTCTCTTTTAATGTTATAGACGCATCACACATAAAAAAGCTATTTTATATCTCCATATGTCTTGTTAATTGAATTTGACCATTCCATATATCTTTTTTTTACTTATAACTGATGGTTTTTATTCCTTTTTCTTTCTCAGTAACTAATGACTTTTATTCATTGAAGGTGCATTGAGTACGTTTATGTTATTGTTTGTCATTCTCTTCTGAATACCAGAACTCAATGTTAACGAGATACTTTTGTTTGTTCTTTTTTTTTTCGATAAGTAATAGATATTGTTATTTGTTCTTTGAGTTGTGTAATCATTTTGGGACATGGATGGTACCACACAAAATATGTTTTTGTACAAGAATTTGAAGATTTAGTTTAAATCAATTATTAAAAAAATATGTTTAGATCATACTTGGAATTATATTAGCCCCCACTCCCCAAAGATAAACATCCTACCTTCTCCCCTGCAAGGAAGTATCTTCAACTGTTATTATAACTTTGGAAAGAACAAAGTATGCCTGGAACAGTACTAATGGAGCCATTGTTAAGCATATACCCAATCATTTGAAAATCTGAATGGAACCTAAAGATCAAAGTTGCATAGAAAAGAAAAAACTGACAAGCTTTTTTATTTGTCTTATTTCTAGGAAGCGGGTGTAGAGATATCACAGAAGGAAGGCACTGCAGGTTTTTCAGAAGTCAACGAAATCACTGAAGACATTCAGCAGCTGGAGAAGAACTCTTATGCAGCATCTGAAATAAAGATTCCAGGAGAAGAAGAGCCCAGTGAGAACAAAGAGGCAGCGTTTATAACAGACAATGAAAATGTTCTACCAGTGCTACAGCATCCAAGTGACAAAGCCTTGCAGAAGGTTGAGCTAGAACATGAAAGACCTGGAAACGCTACTGAGGTTGATGCAGAAGAGAGAGGGATTGAATGTGAAGGAGAAAAAAGAATGGGGGTTTCAGGTGAAATAAACAAGGAGTCTGCATCAGTGGATTCAGCAAAGATGTCATCATCCGACCTCATGCAGAGATCCATGGAAAAAAATTTGCATGCGGCTAAAAACTTGACAAAGGAGAGAGAACCAATGCCCAGCAAAGCAGAAATACAAAATGAAGGGGCAGAAACGACTCAAATTGACAAAGCAAGAGCAGATGAGGAGGAAGGAGATGAACACAAAAGATCAGAACCAGATTCTGATGCTCCAGTCATGGTAGAAGCCTCTAAAGATACCGATGCTAAGGTTCCTCACAAGAAATCTCATAGTATCCTATCAGGTGTTGGATCAAAGGTCAAGCATTCAATTTCGAAGGTGAAGAAAGCCATTACCGGCAAGTCTTCTCATCCAAAGACATCATCAACGAAATAATATAAGAAAGCAGATGACTCCATCAGTTGCAAAAACTCAGATGCAGAGACAGTTTTGTAAAAAGGGCTTGTTGTTAGTTTGAAGTTTCAAAATTCTTTTGAGTGTGGTGTGTATTTGTACAGCTTGAATAAGTTCGGACTCATTATTTGTGAAGAGTCAAGCGAACAATGGCATGATTGTTTTTGTATAGCCAACCTCCATATTGTAAGACATATTCTGCTCAGACAAGTATCAAGATGTGATTATATAAATCAAAGTGATTATTTGCTTGAAGGTAGGGAGATTCCATGAACAAGAAAGAGCCACCCCCGTCAGCACCTTGATACTGATTTACACATGAAAATGATTATGCCACGTCCCAATTCACCACCATGACATACATCAATGCTCAATACATGATTACATATAAATGAAGAATTATATCTTCTTCTTTTTAAGAATAAAGAATTATATCTGACTCTGTGGAACAAGCGTAAATAACGATAATATTTATCTAAGCAACGTGTTACGAACCAATAAAAAATGTTAATATCCAGCAAAATCTAAACCACTCGAATCCCCAAATTCCTGTGTGTTAATAAAGGCAGAAGATTACTGAGCGGCTGTAATTTATCAACCAAACCGAAAGGGAAAAAAAAGGTAGAGGGGTTTTGGAACTGACCGTATGAACTTTGTCGAGGAAATCATTCAGTTGGGCAGCGACAAACCGACTTCGGCGAACGCTTGGGAGTACTCCTGGAGACCGCGAGTTCTGAACTTGGTTTGAAAATGTCGACTCTGTCTAGAGTTGAAGAAGGTGCACGGTACCGTTTAGGTGCCAAACTACCCATTCATATGATTTTTGGTTCCGGAATCACTACCCGCCAAAACGAACCCGAATTCAAAAGAAACGACCCCGCCGGATTAACTCCCCCTTTCAAGCCTTCTTTGGGTTTGTATGCATATAGTAATTAAAAAAAAAAAGTGAAAATTCAGAGAAAAAAAGTGGGGTAAGAGTCGGTGCCAGCAGCAACCCAATTCTATTCCAGTCATGATTTTTTCGATTTTAATCTATTCATCATTTTTGCTTGAGGAACTACACCTCGAACGTGGTCTATTCAACTTCAGCACCAGTGTCCCTTTCTCGATTCAAAGTGTTCATTGCCGGGCGTTATCAGCAGGAGGATCCCATGGTTTTGATATTGATCTGCAATGGCTACTGCAAATAGTAGAGGCTGTACTTCTGAACTAACCTTCATTCGCTTCGCGGGTGCCGCACAGCACATAGCCGGAACTCAGAGACTCAGAGGGCCCATACTACCTGCCTAATTCCAGGGACAGCAGTATTCGTTCCAGATAACGTTCAGGTATCATAATTTCCATTATTGTTGATTAAAATAACCTAGCAAGCATTATGTTTTAACTTCTGTAACAGATTCGCAAAAGGCTGCTATATAAAATTGACACCATTATCGTTGACACCAGTGCTGTCAGTCTGTCAGATTTCAAGAATTGTTAAAGTTCGCTTTCAGCTTTCACACTTGCAGGTGAATCTATTTGATTGTTCAGATCAACTTTGAGAAGCAGCCTTGATCCATACACGGGATGGTAAAGGTCAGCTGCAAAACTTGTAATACTACCTAGTTTGAGGGGAAGAAAATGTGGTCTAATACAAGATTTTATAACTTACCTACGAAAAATACAGTAACTGCTTCAAGATAGGCTACCCAACAATGTCAGCTGCCCCACCCCTTCAATTTTCAGCTATAACTCGAGAAGATGGACGCAGCAATATGGAGAAAAGAAAAAATAAAAACTAGGGTTTGTTTCAGCAAGCAAAGGTAATGATGTGCTTAATATTGAATAAAGATTTTTTTTTTTTTTAAGTAATAAGAAAATTTTATTGAATACAGAAATCTCATACATATGTACCAAAATTTTAGCCAATCACACCTCAATTGGCAATGTTCAACTTAATATGCGTCGTTATATAGCTTAAGGTAATCTCAAGTAAATTAACTAGCTATCTAACCAGATATCACAGACAACAAGTCTGCAATAAATTCAAGACATGCAAATTCCAAGGGCACTTCAAGTCTCCCCGGATTTCTTAGCTACTTCAATTTTTCTCTTCCGTTCCTTGAGAATATCAACATGAGCCTGCTTCCGCTTTTTGCCAATCTGAGAGAGAGAGATAACGTCACACCACAGAAGAAAACATTATCCACATCGAACATGCATTCGACCACATGCAAAACGAATTCAGTAATCAAGATTAGCGTTAGCTTATCACATAAATTATCCAAGGCAGCTTAACTCTAAAAACTCAGATTAATGCACTCTTTTTCCATCAGAAAACGATAAAAAGAGAATAATTGACACATTTACCTCCATGGCTTCATAAAGCTTCCTCTTATTACGTGACATCACAACCTTTGACATGTTTGCATGATCCTGGACAACCCGTTGTATATCAGGATCAGACTCTTCCCCAGCCTCCTTCACTTTAGAAGTCTGCTTATTGCCTGCAGCAGTCGAAGAAGACCGGACACCATCAACTTCCATTTTCAATTCATCAAGATAACGGTTCTGCTCAAGAATCATCTGCATCCATTCCAAATTTGACAAGTTAACGAGGATGAAGTTATGAGCATCCCACAAAATGAAAAAATCAAATGGCATCATAGTTTATATTAAACACATCCCTGTATCCAGTTGTCCCACACCACAATTCAATTAGTCAAAAGAATGCCTACCTTCCGCTTTCTCTCAGCAGCTTCAGTAGCTTCTGCCCGGTCAATAATACCTTCAACCAGTAATTTCTGAGGATCTTCCAAATCTTCTTTCCCCACACCTGGTAGTGGAAGGACTTCATTTCTACCAGCAGCCTGCAGCCGTTTGATGGTCTCCGCATACTCGGGAACATAACCTTCAGCCTCATTGTCAACAAAAGGCGACAAGTGTGGTGGAGGAACCCTGTTGACAATAATCGCTAAGTCAAGCATTGAGATCTAGAAAAAAGAAATGTGCACTAGATTTTACATCGAAAGTATCAAGGAACATTATTGATCTTTAATGAAAAATAATTTTTTTTTATAGGAAAGACACTTTTATTCATTGCATGAAATAGGCGAAGCCCGTGTAGATAGGAAGTATACAAAAGAAACACCAAATTACATTCTAGAAACAGAAAAACAATAGCGGAAAGCTTTAATGACAAATAATTCATTTCTTGCTGTTGACACTAGCATACGAGGCTCGCAAGAAACCTTTCTCGAGAAATATGATTGTATGCTCAATTTATCTGCCAATCACACCAAAAGAGCACTTCCACTTTTTTTCAGTCCCTCTTCGGCCAGATGAGGTGTGAATCTAACATTCACACCCTCCCATGGGAGCTGCCACGTCGCCCTCCGTGTGATTCACTACACTTAATTGCACTTGATTAAGGCCTGGTTTGGATAGCAAAAGCCTCTCATCTCATCTAATTTTATCAAACACCACAAACACTATTCATTTTCAAATCTTTAACTTTTTTCATCTAATCATTACAACTTTTCCAAACTTTTAAACCGAACACAAAAAACAATTCAATTTTTTCAAATCCCAAAACAAAAATTATATTAAAAAATTATATTCTAACAATATTTTAACTTTATAATATTTTTATTCAACTTTTTCTCTCATTTTCCAAAACCCCATAAAACATTTCAACTCAAACAATTTCACTACTATTCACAAACTACTTCACTGCTATTCCCAGGTCCTTTCATCTAATCTCACTATCCAAACGAGGCCTAAGTCCGACTTGTTCAAGTCCCCTACTCACCCGACATGACAGTTCCGCCTCTTAGCCATACTTTTTTTTGGGATAGTATGGCCTCTTAGCCATACTATAGCACAATCTTTTGAGGAAACCAGAACAATCCTCNCATCAAGATTAGCGTTAGCTTATCACATAAATTATCCAAAGCAGCTTAACTCTAAAAACTCAGATTAATGCACTCTTTTTCCATCAGAAAACGATAAAAAGAGAATAATTGACACATTTACCTCCATGGCTTCATAAAGCTTCCTCTTATTACGTGACATCACAACCTTTGACATGTTTGCATGATCCTGGACAACCCGTTGTATATCAGGATCAGACTCTTCCCCAGCCTCCTTCACTTTAGAAGTCTGCTTATTGCCTGCAGCAGTCGAAGAAGACCGGACACCATCAACTTCCATTTTCAATTCATCAAGATAACGGTTCTGCTCAAGAATCATCTGCATCCATTCCAAATTTGACAAGTTAACGANAGTCCAAACAGAAGGATCCAACTTAGACCAAGAACAAACCTTAGGACCTTCCAGACCAAGAATCAAGTCCCAAAAATCGTTGCATTTGGAGTCCAAAGAAAATCAAGAAGCAAACTTGCAGAGCTACTTTGTTTTTTTTTTTTTCCCCACTTTGTCCTTAAATAGCTAGGTGGTGGCCAGTACAGTTCCATGATTTATCTTTGTAAATGAGTTTCTGCTGTGGTCAGATCGAGAGACCAACTCAAGGCGGAGTGAGAAAGAGAGACCATATGGGGAGAGATATACTTTTTTTTTATTGGCACCGGGTGTCCGGGAACAACGTCCCGACTGATCCCGGGGGTGCATAAGCCCTCAGCAAGGAGTTTGGGGAGAGATATACCGATCACCTGTCAAAGATTGAGTCCAAACTGCATTGCAGTAATGCTTCACGATGGAAAGAGAATCGACAAAAATGGGTTAAAGGGGGGACGGAGGGAATGGAAATGAGATGTTCGGAGTCTGAAATAGGGAAGAAAATGGTCAATTGATTATTGGATGATCTTGCGCTGAGACCAATGGATACTATTCAAACAAATTAAAGATCTACAGAAGTGATCTATGTTTTGGGGACAGAGGGTGGGGGGACGGGGCTGAACTCAGCTGGGGGAGGCGCTGCAATCAGAGTGTTTTTGGTTTAAAACATGTTTTGATCTTGCGCTGAGGCTAATGGGTACTATTAACACCAAGTCCAGCGTGAAGTTAAACTCCTTTTTTTATCAGTAAATAAGATTTCTATTAATGAGAGCTAGGCATAGCCCAGGTACACGGGACATATACAAGAGCAACACCTAGGCCTGATTGGCTATGGATACAAGGAATTCATGAACATTCTGACCATTGAAGTCTAATACAATCGACCAACGGAGTAAACTATTAAAAAAGAAAATCCTAAGTTCATCCATAAAAGAGAACAAAAACTTAACAATGATAAGCAAAGGAAAGGGAGGTTAATATATTTTAATCAGATTACAGAAACATACTAGGGACTTGAAGAAAAACTACCTTCCCACCATATAATTCTCAGTTGGCAGAATGATACGTGCATTTACACAATCATACACCCATTGAGGTTGCACATATTCTCTGGAGAGGAATTTATGGCCTTGTGTTGGCCGGTCAACAATCTGCACACATAAAAGTAATCCCTCAAGTTATCATTTTTAAACATTTTCAAACAATTCTATAGCTACGGGTATTAATCTGTTAATGTGTTCTCATGCATACCGATAAAAAAAAAGTCGTCTTATATATAATTGTTTAATGGCAAACCTGATGAGTAATGCTCTGATCAGCTTCGTTGAATGGAGCCCCCTCTCCCTCCCAAGAAACAACACCACCAAAAGCAGGAATAACAAAAAGTAAAGACTCTCTAGGAACCTGAAAGTAAGAAATTTAATTTATAAAAAGAGACAATAAGCAACTGATTATATCTCCAATCTAATTTAATTTAAAACAAAAAAACAGAGGGATTAGTCATGGTTATTGATTATATCTCTACTCTTCGTCTCTTCCCAAGTCTTTTATATATAATATCCAGTTTAGGTGTGAAAAGCACTAAAATCAGCAAATTAAAAAAATAAACAACCAAACAAGCATGTGCAGGAGGATTTTGTTGGTATGACAGTTAAATCTCTAAATAAGATGAGAGCAATTGTGTTCGTTAATTGTCAATCCATGGACATATATGCCCTGGTTATTAGCCAACAAAATATATGTCCTGAATAAGTAGGAGTAGGTCTCACATTCCAAGCTTTGTTTACCAAAAGAGTTAACTCAATAATATAATCCGATATTACAGTAAGAGTACTGCTACACAGCAGCCTATACACAGCACACTTCTTCTTTTTTATGTCAGGACCCATCCAGATCAGAAATCTGATTTCCATCTCTCCTCAAGCTCGCTCTCTCTCACCGAACCCTCTCTCTCTCTCCAAGTTACCATGATGTGGCTGCAGATCTGGAATGAGGTGTGGTTTCTCTTCAACGTTAACTCCAGTTCGCAGAGCACGGGACGCCAAGAGAGAGGATGAAATCGGGATGGGAGGGAGGAAGAGAGAGGAGCTCGGGAGGGAAGTTAGATAATTTCAGAGGGGAAGGAAGAGAGAGATGAAGCACAGTAGATGAGTTTTGAGGGAAGAGAGGGACGAAGCACATAGACGAATTTTTCAGATGGGAGGGAAGAGAAAAGCTGTACGGACTACGAAATAGAGACATCTGCTTTCAGAGGGGGAGAGAAGAGGGAGACGGGTTTTTTTTTCTCTTTAAACCGTGATTAATAAGTTTTAAGAAGTTGACATTCTACCTGGAAACTTGCTACTTTGTTGGCCAGCTTTTATATTTTCGTTTCATGGTTTTGTTTAATTTAATGAGAAAGGATTGACCTCTTCTTACATCATTTAGTTCTCTTCTTGTAATGTAAACTCCCCTGCCCCACCCACCCAAACAAGACAGAGGAATGCAATCCCATGGATTGGTCCCAACAGATATCACCATCTTATCAAGGTCAATAACAAAAAACTGATCTCACCTCACGACTCAAGAAGAATTTCAGATTCTTAAAGAGTTTTTTGCACTCCCTTGTATCTTCATCTTCGTCATCCTCACCAGCAACATCTTCCACAAGGCGCATCAGTGCACCAGGTTCATTTGAAGGAAGATGATGTTGGAGTTGAGCTAGTCTTAGCTCGGACTCATCAGGTGGTGTCCCCTTCTGCTGGGCCTCAACTTGTTCAGATCCAGACCTATTGGACACTTGGGGTTCCACCACAGAAGTCCTAGAGTTTGCATCAAAGTATCTTGACAATGCATAAAGATCTGCATAGGTGATAAAGTACTAGATTACATGTTTAACAAATAAACAGCATGGAGAATAACTACCAACCAAAACCATAAAAACAGAATTTCACCACATAGCTTCAAGATTGCCAAAATACTTCAATGAGAGTCAAATTTTCTAAATAAGAACTTGGAGATTTCTGTCCTGAACGATGACAACTGTACCTGATGCTAACGCTTCCAGTCGAGGATCAAGAATGGGTGGATACTTCACATTTATTGAATGATAAAGGTGATAATTTACAAAGGTGACAAGAGTCTGCACCCACAACATTCAAGTACAATTGAAAATGAGAAGAGGGGAGTATTAGAACAAACATCTGCTGATCAAGAGATTGTTTTGCTTTGGTAGATAGAAAAAGAAGCAATCGAAATATAAATATTATCATCCAATATAATCAAACTTGCTGTTTGACAAAGTCGTCTTAAAAAATCTTTAGCAATAAAAGGGACCTTGATTGGGTGCCTGAATTTAACCTCTTTTATCTTTGCTTCTTCTGATTTAAGAGACGCCTTCCCTCTTTTCATAATAATAATAATAAACAAAAACATTTTTGAAAAAAATTTATAGCTTCCTTATTCATGTGTGTTTCATAACACTCTCCTAATTATATCAAGTCAGGCCCAATTCAATAGTTTATCATCCCAAAAAGCATTTGTCCAACAGTCTAGTACGTCTTTCTTTTTTGGGGAGTCAAAAATTCATGGCAGGCAGTATTATTAAACTTTTGTAGTTTGATAGGCACAAATATGAAACCTTTTTTTTCCCCTTATAAGGGAAAATTTGGCGGGAACAACAAATACAAAAATAAAACAAATGAACCACCAAAACCAAACCTCATAAACTTCAAGAAAAGTTAGCATGACATTGAAGTCAACATCATCTTCAGGCAAAACTTGCTGCAGAGCATGAGGGGTCAGCCATGTGACCTTCTGACCTTCGACCTCGGCCTTCAAGGAGAAACAGCACAAAGATCTAGTGCATAAACAACGATAATCTCCACATGCTGGCGAGGTAAATATTAACAGTAATGATAAACAACGGTAATGGTACCTGATAATATATGCCTTTTACAGATATGAATACTTTTCGCAATTTATGAACGCGAGATATGTATGCTTGCCATTCATGACTCAGCCTACCAAATAAACCATGATTTACTATAGATAAGTTTTCATAAGTCAATAAGCCTGTACAGAAATGTCATCAAACCATTTCAGCTTTTTTTACGGAGGAACACTAGCATAAATCTTATGCCATTCTCATGTCTTTTTTGGGCATATGAAATATATATACCTTCGACAGTTATGAACACGGTCCACTTCCAATTTTTCCCTCTCCAATGCAGGTAATGCTGCAAAAAGGTGCACCATCGTGAGACAGTCATCCAAATCTCGGAGTGCATCGACAAACTTTGGATACCTACAATCCAAGCATTATGACAGCAAATATAAGTATTTTTCATCACCAACAAGCAACCGGAAATCATATCTTCTTTTTTAAGTGACTGGCAACCATATCTTTCAGAGCCAATGAATGGAGACAAACCTCTCCCGAATAATCCTATCCAGCGTATAAGTAGGTATGCGGGTTCGCAAACGATTTGCGAGGTCTGGATTCTTCTTTGACTCAGCTTTCTTTATCTTCTTCTCGTATGCCCTCTTATCTCTGAATATTTCAAGTAAAGGTTCATGCTGAAGGAATGCAATATCCTTCACGTGATAATATGTGTGGTGATTTCCTTTCACCTTCTTCTTTGGCTCCCGGGGGAATACGCCTTTGAGAATGCACAGTCTCCTACAATTTTCAAGCCATTACAATGATGAGTCTATACTCCTGCGCTGCTGCCCACTACGTTTAAGTAAGAGAAGCCTCTAACATGGTTTAACAGCCCCAACAAGCATACAGAACAAAACTGACTGAAAACTATGAGTAAGAATGTATTAACAACTTTTGACCAAACACGAATTTACCCGATACCGTAAATCTGAAATAGAACCAAGCTCAAATAAAAGCTACGTTAGTGCCCATTAATATCGAACGTACATTTTATTTGGCATTTTCCACCTGTTATTTTTTTTAAGAAGTGTTACTCAAACCATCCAAAGCCAAAGCCGATAACTCAAAATGATAGATAATGCCTAGCAATCGTGCGTAACTAAACTCTACTAAAGAAACGGCAAAATGAGTTACTGATGATTTCGCAGCAGCCAAAATAAAGCAAGGTGGAGTTCAAATTTAAAACGATTTTGTATATCCATAATTTTCCTAGTATACACCCCTAATGAATAACCGCAAGACTTAAACTACATGTACACACTGCATGTGTGAGCGAGGGACCTGAAAAGAGGAAGAGTGACTTGAAGATGCTTGACTGCCTGCGACCTGGTGATGTACCTAGCAGCGTTCCCTTCCTTTTTCTTCCCCTGCAAAACACGAGAGAAAAATTGAGCCGAGAGTATGACAACATACGGATAGTACTAAATAGGAATTTCCATTTGCACATCGGTCACAGGTTATCGAAAAACTCCACAGTGGAGAATAAGAACGTACGGGAGGCCTGTAGTGTTTCACCATCGTTACAGGGAAACCAGCCGAGCCACGGAGAGAGAGAGAGTGAGAGAGAGAGATCGATGGAGGCTGGGGAAAGAGGAACGGTAACAAATGGAACTTAGGGTTTATCGTCGGGTAGTTAATGATAAGATTCTAAGCTGAGCGTCGTTTTGCCCGTGTTTTAAAAAAACGATATATATCGGCATCGGGGCCTGTGGCCCCAAAACGATTGTAGTTTATTGGGAAGCGTCGTACCATTCTAATTCTTGGCCTCGAAATTATATTTATTTGAGTTTTTTTTTTGGGGGGGCTTACTTATCATTTCATGTGTCTTAACCTAATATTTTACACCCCCTAGTCTCGATTGGAACCAATTAACAGGCTTTCTGATAAATAAATCAAGTTGGTTTCTAGTTTTTACACAAGATGTTATACATACAACTTGTTTTTTAATTGTCTTGATATTAATAAGATTAAGGCACCATTTGTATAGTGAACGTGTTTCATTTCATCTCATTATTGTAATTTTTTTAAATTAACATACAAAATATAATAAACAATTCAACTTCTTCAAATCTTAAAATAATAATAATATCAAAAAATAATATTCTAATAATATTTTATTCAAATTCCAACTTTCACCTTAACTCATCTGATCTCAACTCATTATCCAAACGACATATAACTTTTGTAGTAATTTAACCAATAAATTGTCGGTTCCTTTTTTTCTCCTATTTAAACTCTTGCATGATTCTTTTATCTCCCTTGGATTTAATCTCAACTATTTTCAAATTATCATTTATGACAATTAGGGGTGCTACAAGCATGTATCGTAGATTTATTCTCAACTACCATCAAATTATCATTAATAGTAATTATGGGTGCTACTCGCCTTATTCGGGTGGGTGACTGACCACCCATCCCATACTCCATCCCCACCTAGGTGGGGTGACTAAATCAACCTACGTATCCCCCTTGGATGAGGTGGCCGTCTGCATTCGCTTGATAGGCAATTAGACTAATGCTATTGCCATTGGCCACTATGTCCGACAACATATTTTTCAAAAAATAAATCCAACGAAATCACATACACATGAGAAAATTTGCATTAAAAAAAAAAAAAAACAACGAATATAACAAATGGCACAAATTTTCACAAATATGAAACCCACAGGCCATTGTGCTGCTGTTGGTCAAACAATTCGCAGATCCACGATCATAGCTATAAGTCTTACAATCATAGGCTACAGTTTGGTCGTGATCCCCGACAATGAAGAGATAGGCCAAGTTGGGATGAGGAGGAGGAGAAAAAGAATAAAATATGGAGGAGAATATAAATAAAATACAAGAACGGATGGTGACCTGCGAGGCCATTGAGGCGTGAAAAAAAGATGATGAGGAGGGGAAATAAAAAAAGGATAAGGAGGCATAAATGATAGGAGTTGAGGATAGATAAAATTTAGTCTATTTATAGTTAGGATTTTTTTTTTTTTTTTTTTTTAAATATACGAGCGGATGGGTACCCACCGCCCGTCCCTCACCCCTATACAATTTTTCTCACTCAGATTCTACCATTATCCAAGGTGGGTAGGTGTTACGATCCCACGTTGACTAAGTATGAGATTTGTTGGTGGTTTATAAACCCCTACGCACCCTTCATTTGTAAGCTTGTTTTCAAGGATAAGTTCTATCTAGTGGGTTCATAACAAATGATATCAAAGCCACCCCATGTATACAATTTATGTTGGCATGATTGCAATCATGCGGGGTACGAGGGGTAATGCTGGCATGGTAGTGTTCTTCTAGGGTTAGGAAAGACCTAGCGCACAGCCAACTCGTGTGAGCGTCGGGACGGTCGTAGACGTCGGCTGCGGAGCGTAGTGGTTGTTACGATCTCACATCGACTAAGTATATGATTAGTTGGTGGTTTATAAACCCCTGAGCACCCTTCCTTTGCAAGCAGATTTCCAATTGTGAGTTATACCTAATTAAGAACCTAGTGGTAAGAACAGTAATATAGACAATAACAGAATAATCAAGAACAAGGAAGATGATGATAATAACTACACTTTGGGATATTCGAAATCCCTAATTCCTCCAAATAAAAGAACTACAAGTTTCAACAGATTTTCCAGAATATCCTTTTGCACTCCCTAACTCCCTACATATAAGGATTCTACGTAAAGCTAGATAGAGGACATGGGCCTTGAGTTCAAACTAACAGCAACCATATATGATATAAGTAATTGGGGCATAACCAACATAATGTTGGGCCATATAAGGGATTCAATATAAAGCCGCTGAGCCCAAGTCTTTATTACTCCAACCTAAAGCCAACAATGGGTTCAGTCCGATCCTGTAGATGTATTGGCGTATAACAGTAGGTTGCTCGTCCATCCCCTAGGGAACGAGGGGATTGGACGGAAAAATTGGATTGCAGGGCCTAGGGTAATTATTCAAAAGACAAATTTACGGAAATACGTCAACTTCTTCAATAATTTTCAGCTCGTGACACTTGCCATGTTGGTAAACAAGGTAACGAAATAACACGTTTGTTAGCTAGATATGCTCACAAAGCTGATGATGCAGCTCAATGGTGGCATACGTACCTATACTGATGTTGTATTAAATAGAGTATTGTTGGAAGTTAATTAGTAATTCCTCTGTCTATGTTTAGTTGTCATTGTACATGTCGATGTAACTTGTTATTGATTATTCAAGTATGAATGAAGACTGAAGTGTATCTCTTATTAAAAAAAAAAAGAAGACAGGTGCTTCTATAACATAACCAACCATTTAGCATACATGCACCGAGAATTGTGTACATCATTACCATGATCCTCTGTACATTAAGATGACGATCACATGTTGATTGTGTTATAAATAATCATTGCCATTTACATATTCTACTTCTATGGTATAATTTCTTACAATATATACACACACACACCTTCATCTTAACTTTTAATCACAGGCACGTGTAATGATGGTTAATGTGAAACTGAAAACATACCTTAATCAATTCATTTTCTCCATTATCCTTAAATTATTTTAAATCTTTACGCTTATATGCAAATAGAGCTTAATAATGTATGTACAGAGCACAAAAGTCTTACAAATGGGTTGACAAATTATTGTGCAGGTGGTCACGAATCTTTGCTCAACATTTAGGATATGTTTGGATATAGAAATTCACCTTAATTGATATTATTTAACTTTAATTAATAATTTCAGTACTATTCACAAACCATCTCAACTCATCTTATCTCACTATCTAAACAGGCCCTTAATTGGTTTTTCCTCCGTTCTCACTTTCTAGTTGTTTTTATCTTATTAACAACAATCTACGTGAAGGTAACCGATATAGTTTTCAGATAGAAAAAAAAAAAACTATAGCAGATGGGAAGCCAAGTATGATCAGAATTAGCCTTATTAGTCAGAATTTTCGATGCAATAAAGCGAATATCCTAAACAGTTAAGGAATAGCTTTTTAAATCGAGATATTTCGCCGTCACAACTCATTAGTCATCACTGATACATAAAAAAGCCAAAAAAAATTAAAAAGAAAAAGAAGATGCAAACGAAACCCGCGTCCGCCAACGTTGAAATTTAGAAGTTCCCGCCAATCAATCAGAGAGATGGTCCTCGCTCGCGCCAAACCCATAAACAATAAAACCATCTGATCGACACAAATTCCTCTCCTTTTCATCCTTTCCATATCACTCCCAACGCCATTACTCTATCTCTCTCGGTGCAGCTACAGACTAATTCGAATGGAGAGCTCAAGCTCCCGATCATTCTTTCGGAACATCAGATCCAGAGAGCTAAGCGGATTCAGAGGTCCCGTTCCCTCTCTCTATTCCTTTTGTCCCTGTTTGCATATATGCACATGCACATGTATATGTAAGGTAGTGTATGTAATAATTTTCTCTCTCTCATCAAATGCGTATGTTCCAGTCCGAAAGCGACCGTATATTAGCGACGCAGCATCAGATATAATCGAAATTGGAGCTGTGGCTGTTGAACACTGCGGAGATGAGACTCCGCCGTTGGCCATCTCATTCTGCAAGGTATATGAATACATTCATGTTAACAATTTGTTGTCTCTTAACTGCATATTTTATTCGTACTTATTTCCAATATTTACCTCTTTCTGATTAGTACGTTCGAAAACCTAAATCTTCTAATTTTTCCAGAATATTAAGAATTCGCACATCCTTGCCGTGTCCGATGAAGACGGGTACGTGAGCTTGTTCGACACTCGCCGCAAGTTCTCTTGCTCCGCATCTCACCAAGAAAACGCAGGTCTAATTATCTCGATTAAAATCAGATTTATTCTAGTATTTCGGCGAAACTCTCAATTAAAACTGTTGTTTCTACTGATTTCATGAAGTATTGATTTTTTTTAAACTACGGGTTCTCAGAGAAAGCCAAGGTTTGCGACTGGGTCGCGCATCAAAATGCCGTGTTCGATGTACGTTGGATTAAGGTACTTCCGAATTCCTTTGGTAATTTCGAAGTGGATCCCGTATGGAAGGGAAAAAAAAAAGAAGATAAAATTTACAATCCCTTGTGCCAATTGGGTATTTAAACTGTTTGTGAGAGATGGAAAGTGGAAAATTTGGGTAGTACTTCTCTATCGCGTTAGATCATATACTACATCTTTGTTACAATTTCATTCTATCACGTTGATATGATTTATTGTCATCAACCATCGATAAACTTTTGTTTTATTTTTTTTAAAGATTCAAGGGTTGATTGGGAATGAAATATCAGGAGTGTTGTGTGTGTGTATAAATATATATATATATATATTTATAGCATTTTCTTTGTCAATTTTATCTTTGTTTCAATTTCATTCTATCACGTTGATGTGATTTATTGTCATCCACCATTGATAAACTTTTGTTTTTTTTTTTTTTAAAGATTCAAGGGTTGATTGGGAATGAAATATCGGGAAGTGTTGTATATAGCATTTTCTTTGTCAATTTAATCAAGTAAAAGAGTTTTGGTTCAAACAGAAAGCCTTTTGGCGATGCTATTGTTTGGTGTGATTAGTTTATAATTTCGACCAATCCAAAAGTTTGTCTAATATTCTTTGTAATTTCAACATTTTGTTGCAGGAAGACGCTCACATTCTGACGGCTTCTGGTGATCAAACCGTAAGTTATAAACTCTATGGCAGCTTTCTTGGTCGCTTTTAGGCTGTTCAGTGTAAAAAGGAAAATTTTCATCTGTACATGTTGTGTACTTGGGCTATGTTTAATTTCCTACGAATAAAATTTCTTTATTACCTATGAGAAAAAGGAAATTTGAATTTGTTTAGCGTAGGCTCACTTTTATTGGCAAGTCTTACCTTCAAGCACGCAAGGCATACATTATGAATATTCACGAGTTAAGGCTTAGAATTTAGGAAGATGTAACTAACAGAAATTGGAATATGGAACTTTCCTGGGAAAAAAAGAGGTACTATTGATGTCAAAATAATTTGAATATTCAGTTTCTTAGCTAGTTATGTCTATCTCTGTCCTTTTCACAGGTGAAGGTATGGGATGTCCAGGAAATGAAATGCATTGCAGAGTTGATGGGGCACACTGGAAGTGTAAAGTCTATATGTTCTCATCCAACCAATCCTGGTAAGTCTTTAATTCCACGCATATCATTAGTTTATATTCTCCTAAATTCCCTCGTATTCATGTTTTAGAATGATAAACATTTGAAACCATTTTTTTTATTCCGACAGATATTGTTGTCTCCGGTTCAAGAGATGGGTCCTTTGCTCTGTGGGACTTGAGATGTAATTCCAATTCCAGAAGTGTTCAAGGGGAGCTTTGCTTAGGGTAAGTTAAGGCTCCAGTAGGTTGTCTTTGTGAGCCAAAGATTGGCAATTTTGAGTTATAGTTTATCAGTTTGTCTTTATCCCCCATTCACCTCAATGAAGTTCTTTTTTCCTTGACCTTTTATAGCATTTTTTTAATGTTCACACAGTTCAACTGCTGTGGTTAAAGGAGCACATCTTCCACCTCGAGCAAAACGGATTAGGCGGGGCAAGGTATACTGCTGTTCAGTTTCTTCATGATCAGTGCTTTTCATCTCTTTATTGATTATTTCTTTTTCTTCAGGCAGCTTCCATGAGCATTACATCGGTTCTTTATCTCAAAGATGAGGTTTCAATTGCTACCGCGGGAGCAGTGGACAGGTATCAATGTAGTGTTTGCAAGGATATATGAAATTAAACCATTGGTTCTGCGGTCAGAAGCTGTTTCATGCTGATACGTTGAAATCATTGTTTGGTATCTCCCTTGATTGGTTTGTTTCAGCGTTTTGAAGTTCTGGGATAGCAGAAATTTGAAAAGTGTGGTAACACAGACATGCCCTCATCCCCAGTCAACCGAAAAGGTTAGATTTTACTGGCTTGTGAACCTATTGTGTAATGCTTATTTCCTTGCAGTAGCCAGTAAGCAACAGATCAAGTGTCATATTTATTGAACATTGCTATCCACTTAGGTATGTCAGGATCTATGCTTAGGTTTATGATTTAGAAGGCTGAATTCTGGGTCAGGGTATTGGTCAGGGTATTCTTGGTCTTGGTCAAGTTTTGAAATAGAGTTCGGTAGTTTGACTCATCGATGATTTGGTGACTGCTGATTCTTTGTTCCCATTTCAGGAAAGAAGATTACATGGTGTATCTAGCTTGTCCCAAGATTTGAATGGAGTGTTTCTTTCAGCCTCATGCAGGGACAATAGGTACTTCACTGTATTGATCAGCGTCTATTTCTGTCAAAATGACTTACACACTGTTCACACTACATTATCCTAAAATCTGCGAAATAATAAATATTTTAAATTTGCCACTCTTGTTTCTTCCAGAATATACTTGTACAATTTACTTCAGCTTGAAAAGGGACCTTTGAGATCTTTCTCTGGATGCCGGATAGAATCGTTTTATGTAAAGGTGCGACAATTGCTTTTTGCGAGCTCAAGAACCCTAATCATCTTGAAATTGATAATCAATGTATTAATGTATCTTTAATATGCTTTGTGCAACTGCAGTCGGCAATCAGCCCTGATGCGACTCACATAATCAGTGGTTCTAGTGATGGAAATGCCTATATTTGGCAGGTTAGCTTTCCTACTTATAAAGGGCTCTTTGTTCGAGTTTCATTGGAGTCTAAATTAATTTGCCAAGTCAAACCAGGTGAACAAACCGCATGAGGATCCCTTTGCATTGAAAAGCCATGATGGAGAAGTCACAGCAGTAGATTGGTAAATTTTAAAACCTAATGCTGTGGTTAATTGTTTCACTAGCAAAAAAAGTAAGTTCTCAAATTTATTTTGTAGGTGTCCTTTTGAGGATGGGAAGATAGCAACTTGTTCAGATGATTTCACGGTAATAAAGTTATTAAATTAAAAATCTATAGCAGTCTTTGTTCCATTTAGTAATCCCTGTATCACACACACTACGTTAATTTGTTAGGTTCGCATGTGGAACACCCAGAACAGTAATTGCTCGAGCACAGGATCCCCCCCATCTTCCAATCGAAGGAGAGTAATGGCAATCCCTAGTGTGGAATGTAGAAAGCTTATGGTAAATGAACCAAGTTGTCCTAAAGAGGATCCAGACAGTTGGTTTCCTTCCAATGATGTATTACACCAAAATAACTCATCCCACACAATCGTCATGCCCAAAATCAGCACTCCTGAGGGCCAGAAGAAAAGGGTTTTCTCGGGTTCTGATTTAAATGAGGCATTTGAGAAAACCCCTGAAGCTACAGTGAAGAGCCCATCTTCTGTCTTGAACCCTCCTTCCTCTACAAAAAGAACAATCCGAGATTACTTTCATGCGGCTTCATAATTTGATGGTTTCTATTTTTGGGATAATTATCAGAGTCTTTACAGTGAAAAGTCTTCTTTAATTCGCTGCTGGATCAATGACTTGACAAACAAAGGAGCTGGTGCATCACTCTTTTTTCCACATTATAGTAAGTACCTTTTTTCCTGAAAGCTTCGAATTTTTAATATGGCATTCTCAAATATATTTCGAGGGACAATTGTAACCTTTGCTTTTATTTCTGCAGGGTTGCATCGGAAATTGCAAGCGAGAAGCTGCCGGATTTTTTGACTATTACATCTCGTCAATTTTCGCTCGGGATTCAGGTCAACTCGGAATTGTACAAAAATATGCACCAGGCGGGATAGATGCACATTCTTATAAATTACAAAGAGTTTTTGGAGTTATCAAAATCTATGTTAGCTCATTCACATGCATGAATTTGTCGTGTAAAATATTCTTCTTCTCCTTTTTTTTTCTTTCTTTCTTTCTTTCTTCCTTTTTTTTTTTTTTTTTTTAGTGAGTTAAAACAGTGAGTTGGGAGGTGTTGCCTACAAATAATGGGTCTAGTGGCACTGGCATTGTGTTTAAAATTTGATGAATTTTGCTTAAAAAGTTTGGCATTGAATTCATCTTTCACCTCTTTGTGAAGCTCTGAGCTATAGTTCTTTCTCGTTTATCTTCAAATTTGAAGAATCACTATAGAATGTTTTTTGCATTATTTTATTTTGAAAATGTTAAATTTTGCAATCTCCTTTTTTTCTTTATCTTTCTTTTCCGCTTCTCTGGTTTCTTCCTCACCCCCAAATTCCAAAAGTCCTATCTTTCTTCTTCTCCCCTCCTCTCCCTTTCTTTCTTCCCCTTCTCTCCCTTCCCGAATCTTAGTATAGTTCTTCCTTTCCATCTTTTCCTCTCATTTTCTTCCTCCCGATTTTGGAACCTCCGTTTCCTCTATTGTTTTTTGCCAAGCAGCAAATTGCTTTTGCCATGAGAGTGAGCATTTCATCTTTGTCCACTGGGGTTGAAGATCGTACGAGGTGTTTCAGGCTTCATAGGATCTCTATCACCTCCATAGGCGCATCGTTATCGCTCTCATTGGGTTGTTTGATTATTCGATTCTACAACTTTATGAGTGTTTTCTTCCCATCTTTATATATTAATCAAATATGAATGTGTGAGAACAAAATACTACATTTGTATGCTTGATGGCTTTTGATCTTGATCCGAGTCGTCTCTGCGGCCTGAATCTTTTAGATGTGCCATTGCTTGATGGCTAGAGGAGGGGAATCTCGTGATCCTGGAACATGAAAGCATGGTACCATTATCTATATTTTTACTTATACAACAAATTGTGATTTCTTGAAGTCTAGAACTTGGCTGAAAAAATTAGAAAAGAAAACAATCCATGTGGAGCATAGAGAAAAATTAGAGGGAAGGAAAGGCTAGTAGGAAGAATGGCTTTGTTTTTGCAAGTGTTAGAAAAATGGATTTTACTAGCAACATAAGTGTTCCGGTAGCTTGATTTAATCTGAAAAGAACTATTAAAATATTCAAGTTTGTATTAGCTGTGACAGATTCACCCCTGCACTCTGCAATGCTTGTGCCAAAGCATTCAAAAGCCTGGCCAGCACCAAAACCAATCTATCACAGCTAATACATTAGCACCTAAACCTATTAGGCTTTTTGAAAAATGATGCAAGTACATGTCATTAGTGTGAGCTGGTGGTTTTGTGTTACACTAAGCTAATTGATGTAATTCAAAACTCTTGCATGCTGTCACTGCATGTAGCTTAAAATCTAGCAATATCATGCATGATTGAATTATTGGCATGCTGATCAGATCGATGCTTTCTTGTTGTACAGATCTGACATATATGGGAATTGGAACTTCTAGCAAGGGTTTTATATACTGTTAGCTACATCTAAATGCTTTATTATTTGTCGGTTTTCTATAACGAAAATGTGTTGTGGCTTGTGATCACTTTTTCTAAATATCATTTAAGAAAACGCTTAGATTAAGGATAATTAACAAAATTAACTTGCCATTAGTAAAAGATTTTTCAGGGTGGCATGAGTTTGCTAGCATGTTTCAAGATGCTAAATGGTCAGTTATCAAGTACAAGCTTTAAGCTATATGTATCACCATACTAAACAAGTTGAGTTTGAGCCTAGGCAAGCTTTGCAATTTTTTTAATTCTCAAAACAAAAGTTATATTAAAATTTTTTATTTTAATAGAAGTTTATTCAATTTTCAACTCTCATTTTTGTGTAACCAAATGAGGCTTTGGTCTATTTAGGATTTTCTAGTAGGGACTTTTGGTGAGGGAAAGATTGTTTATAAATTATAAGTAAGGATTTTCTTCATTTCGGAGATATGCAAAGTTAGCTGTTTTATATTAATTAATACTTAGATTCCTTCTAAGTCTCAACTATTACTGAAATGGATGATACCATAATGTCTAATGCTGTTCATCCACTTCATTACCCATGTTTATCCCTTCTTATTAAACTAGAAAGCTATCATTTCAATTACAAATTGAGCAATATTTATGACCCCAAAAGCTTTGACAAATTATTAGATATTTTTAAAGTATTGATCATATTTATGACCCCACAAGTGTTAAAACTCTGGATTGAACTAAATCAAAAACAATTATCATGTCTAGCAGTTTTTATTATTAATTTTTTCTTTGTGTAGCTGTGCTTGTTGAACTTCAATATGTAACTATGTAATGAATCTTGCTGTGTAGCTGTTTAATGAGGAAGCATAAGGCCCAAGAATCAAGTGATGTCGAGTTTAACATGATGTTAAGTTTGTGATACTTGTGTGATGATAGCAAGTGAATTTGTGATGTTAATGTGGTTGTGAATGTTAGATTAAAGTGAATGTTAAGTTTGTGCAAGTGGTGTGATGGCAGCAAGTGAATGTTAAATATTTTATGTGATGGCAACAAGTTAGATTAAAGTAAATGTTAATTCTTGAGTTGATTCTTGAGCTTGATTAAAGTGATGGAACGGGTTAGATTGTTTGATTTATAAGTTGCTGATTAAAATGTTTTAGATAGATATTTTGTGTTGATTATGTGAATGTTAAATAGTGAATGAATCTAAGTTGAGCATATGTAATGCATTTGAGTTGATTCTTGATTCTAATGTTATTGTGAATGAAAGTGTAAACTGGCAACTTCTGATATAGGTAGAGGGAAAAAATTAATTGAGACACAAAAATTTAAGTATCAAATTAAATTATTACTTAACATATGGTTAGTGTAATTGCAAGATATGAAAGAAAAAATTAAAAATATTATTATTAAAATAATAATTTTATATTATTATTTTGATGAATCTAATAGTTAATCCAATGTGAGATTATGAATGTGAAGGTTTTACATTTATAAAAAACATGCACTTTTCATCAAATTTTGAAGATGAATTTGATGGATCCAATGCTAGTGCTCTAACCATCTAAATCATGACTTTAGCCCAATATGTACATATATAAAAATAAAAGCCAGCGGTGGTAAACTATTTTCCCGGTTCCTATTTCCGAGTTCCTCAACTCCCGCCCGCATCATCTTTCCTGTCGTAATTTCAATGCCAAGCTTGTGGCCGTGTCATGTGATTGCTGATATTGAACTCGATTACAAGCCAGATTCTGACACATTCAGACCGTTTGGTTTGCGATAGAAACATGTGAAGCTAAAGACCTTGCATCAAGAAGCTGTTCTAATAAAGGCCAAAGAATACCATAAAAGCGTTTTTTTTTTTTTTGGATAAGTAAAAAGCTGAAACAATTATTACAATAATGTTAATGGTACATAAAAAAGCTCCCCAAACGAACAGGAAATTAGAAAAGATGCGGAGACGAATTTTTCACAACTGTAATAATGTTAATGATACATAAAAAGGTTTGTCCAGATGAACAGAAGATTAGGAAAGCTTTGGAGATATATTTTTTTTACAACGTTCAAGGATACAATTGAAAATTTACCGATGGAATAATTACATTGGCTGTATCCATGCTTCCACTTCAACACTGTGCCCATCGAAATAAACGTAAATTCTGTGACCTAGTAATACATTTTCATAATTATTTGTCCTATAAAGCGGGGTCACACAAACAAGAGAAGAGTTTGTTAGTTCGACTTTGCCGGAGCTGCAGTTGAAATATCTGTCAACAAAATATAAGTTTCATGTGAGTTGCACTCGAAGAACAAAATTGCATATCAAGAGAATGCAAAGTCAAATGCAATTTTTCAAACTCGAGTAGAACAGAAGTCCCAAACCAATTCCATCTGAAATTAAAAGTATTCAAATTTTTGGAAAGGGACTTGGCAAGAATTGAACCCATCTAAAGCCATTTGAGGTGCAGCGATGATGCAGCAAACAGTTTTTTTTTTTTTTGATTGGTAAATAAAATTTTATTGATCATAAGAATAGGCAAAGCCCAAGTACATGGATCATATACAAGAGCAACGCCTAGGAGTGACGTTCTAGTGATATACGAAATTCATGATAGCAGCAAACAGTTATCACTACTGATTATTGCTAAACAAATATTTGTTCCATGCCTAAATACCATGAACACAAACCAGTTTCAGTCTAGAGAGCATTTCCCATGTGGCAGCTAGCAATATACAGAGGCAGATACAACATGCTGAAACCGTTTGTAATAATTGCATATTACTCCTAAACCACGATAATTTTCTTGAAATACTTTCACATTCAAAATAATTTAAAACTAGCAATAGCTACAGTATTGTAGAAACACTTTCAAAATATCAATAAAGTGTCAACACATGCCGAATCTACTGACCTGGGATGAAGATCTTCACTGTTAGTTTTCTCTACTGGATATATACAGCTCCTGCTTAGCTATGAAGTACCGGCCAATGAGATTACTTGGTTCCACGATGAATTGTTCTTGGAACGTTCCCATTCGCTTGCTAGATAAATCGACAGAAAGATCTTTAAAATTTGGCAAACCCTCTACTTGTATGCCATCTCCACAAATAAGAAACTGATTCCCAATAATGAAGGATCCGGATACCCTAATGGCAACTCCGTCTTGCCCATGAGCACGGCACTGAAGTTTTTCCACGACATGCACGAGATTTTCAGGAGGCCAGTCACCTGCTAATGTGGTCCGGATACTTGAAAGAGTTGTAAAGATATCATTTGGACCAACAGAGTTCTTCCCAGAGAAACTAGAAGAATAAAAGATCACATTAAAAATATTACTTGTCAATATAAACAAAAGTAGTGGGCATGAAATGGGAAAAACATACTACACTGCCACTTTCTCCTTTTTTAAAGTTTAAAAATGACTTTCAACAAAACTACCCACCCCAGAGAGACAGAGATTTTATCTGTTGTATGACATTTATGCAATTATTCCCCAGTTCTATACAATAGATATCCATACAAAAGCTAGCTGTTGTTGTTCTTCAGTTGGCTGTGAGACATTCTGTTTACAATTATATGTTTTTTTTTTTTACCGATAAAAAAAATTACATGTTTCTTTTTTATTGCGATTAAATTTTGCTGATGGTATTTTTTGTCAAAAAGGTGGAACAATTGATCTTCAAACTAAAGATTCCATTGATAGTTAGTTGAAAGATGTATGAAGCTCCTTTCTGAAGAAGTTTTGAGTAGGCAGACAATGGTTTGTTTTATAAGTAAATATATATATATAATTTATCGTCAATTTAAGTTTGAGTAGACAGACAATGTTTGATCAATTTAAACCTTTCACCTTTCAGAATTAGAATTTTCTTCTAGAAAAAAAAAAAAAAAAAAAAAGTAAAAAGTTGTTGCGGCATAGTTCAGCACCTAAAAGTTGAACCTTCTTTATATAAGGTCTTTATATGCTGCCACTGTTCATCAGGTCCGTCAAAGAGTAGGTAATAATGTATCGTCAGCATCTGATTAGAATAACAAAGAGCTTGATCAGTATCCATGATGCATAAGCACATATGATTACTGCTCATGCAGGTCTGCAACCATATCAAAACATTTTATTGGCACAACCTAACATGTCTACACATATAGAATTTAGGTTAATTAAATGATAATGGAAGGCCCAATATTTCTGTCATTGTAATGATGGAGACTGATCGAAAAATATGTTACAGAAAAATTCAATGCAAATTAAACTGTCGCATCTAATCTGAATTTTCTAAATT
Source organism: Pterocarya stenoptera (assembly GCA_003123785.1). NCBI lineage: Eukaryota > Viridiplantae > Streptophyta > Magnoliopsida > Fagales > Juglandaceae > Pterocarya > Pterocarya stenoptera. Next base: position 87,340 of record QEOT01006912.1, read on the forward strand.
TAAAATAGGAAAATCCTAAAAAGGACCACCCAGTGTGTAGGTTCTAAGATTTTTTTCTTCCTTGAGGGGATGTTTGGAAAAGTTTTTCATCTCATCCCATTTCATCTCACCTTATTTCCTTTTCAAACATCATTTAAACACAAAAACTTTCAAATAAAAAACAAAAAACAATTCAACTTTTTCAAATCCCAAAACAAAAAAATATATTCTAACAAAATTTGTATTTTATAATATTTTTTATTCAACTTTTTCTCTCTCCTTTTCCAAAACCCAATAAATACTTAACTCAAACTATCTCACTACTATTTACAAACCATCTTACTACTATTCACATTATTCGCATCCCATCTCATTCCCCAAGCATCCACTTATAGGTGTAGGTTCTATGATACTATGCAAGCAAAAACCAAAACTTGAATTTTGGGTGCAATATTAAGGTTGGAAGATGCTGGCCTCCATTTTTACAATTAAAGCAGGAATATAGAAGTTTTGTTGTCTGAAAGTTAATATGTACAAGCATAATAGCCTGATTCGCACACAACAGCCTCGTTCATAATTAATTAACTTCCTCACATTGACCCAATGTTATTGGATTACATTTTTCTTTAAAACCCATGAATACCTATCTCACATTGACAATTATTATTGTGTAAGCACACTTGGTGGGTGATATAGAAGTAAAAGTTTACTGTACTTACATCTGCCAAATCCTTCATTCTTTGTGTTGGATCAAAAACGCTTTGGACAAATTCTGCTAAATCCACTTCAGCATGATCATACTTTGTAATAAAAGGGTGGGAAAGTAGCTGCAATTCAAGAAAATTAATTAACAGTGTAAGTTGAAGCATCATATCTACATTTAATGAAGTACATCAAAACTGAACTGATCTACTAAATTGACCAGAGGAATTGCATTTGACAATGATAAAGTAGCTAATTTCTCTGATGACACATTAAAAAGGCAAGGATGAAAAGTGGAGGAATAATAAAAAAAAGAAGAAATGGAAACCCATGGTAATAACTTAGAACTAAATGCAAAAGGCATCTGTTTATAGTGATTTTGAAAATTTAAAGAAGTTTGTTGAGTTAATCATCGCATATTTTCCACAATTCAGTTTTTTCTTTTTAATTCAGGCACTTAAATCTTCTTTTATGCTTAGACGAGGGCAATCAAAACCATGGATTTATACTCCATTATCATTGAGCACAGCTTTTATCATGTTCCATATTGCAGCTAACTTCTGCCATTTACTCACCTGCTCTGCTGTGGGCCTAGCATCCGCATCCTTCTGCAAACAAGCATTGATAAATGAGCAGAACTCTGGTGAAAAATTTAATTTTGATGGTGATGGTGAAGGGTCCTCCAAGATCTGCCAACCCGAGAAACTTTTAGCTGCTAAACAAAGGCATGAAATGTGGGCAATAGGATCCATATGAATACATATATCCCTAACATCTATAAATGGGAGCACAACTTCCTCATTCTTGATGGCTAAGAGAATTAGACTACTGAAATAGCATGTTGGTTACATGATTTTGAATGGGCATTGGCATGTCACCTGTAACATAAGATTGACAGGTCCTTCATTAGCTGAATATGGGAATTCTCCTGTACCACATTCGAATAGAGCAAGACCAAGGCTCCAAATATCGGCTGGATACGAATAACTCTCATTTCGAATTCGCTCAGGTGACATGTATGTAACAGTTCCAACAAAAGTAGCACACTGGCAAATTAAATCCAGAGATTAGTAATGACTCTAAAGCTCAATAATCATCTTCAGTGTAAACTCAACATGCATTAACAAGAAAGCAGCATATGAAAATAAAACCAGCACTTATGTTACTAGATTCATCAAGAATGTATAACTAACCATTGCCATTGAATTCTCTAAGCCAGCACTTATGCCAAAGTCCGTTATTTTTGGCTCCCCCTTCAGATTCACAAGCAAATTTGCTGGCTTGATGTCTCTGTGAACTAAATGTCTAATTCCATGCAAGTAGTTTAACCCCTTCCAGGATGAAAAACACAATGTTAGTAAACAAAAATGTACCAGGTTCATACTAGATGTCAATCAGAATCCTCCATATGGAGGAAAATCCATCTGAAACTGAAAAGATATTCTTACATTAAGGAGCTTCTGAAACATTGATGAAAGGACAGGTTCTGGTATTGTTTTCTGCAATCTTAAGATATCTGCCAAAGACCCTCCATCCATGTATTCCAAAGCTATGCTTATTTGCCCAGAGTCTGGAGTATAAAATGCCCCGTGGAATTCTACGAGACCCTGATAGCAAGGAGCTTCGCACAATGTTCGTATCTCAGTGAGAAGTTGTTGCCTTTTCTCCTGGCACGCACAAGTGAAAACTTATGTAAAACAATATGACAAGTGAATAGGAATATAATTACTTCCTTTCAATATACTTTAGGAGCGAAATAATGTAATTCTAAAGTAGAGGCACCTAAGTTGATATCATAATCCAGAATGGTAGGACGTGTTTAATGGTTTTTTGAGTCATATACATTGCTGCCTATTCATACACAACAGGGCATGCAAGATATGCAAACTTGTTGAGGCAACAAGTGCAAATCAACTTCAGTGTAGTTCCATTTCACTGTAGTCCTTCAGTGTAGTTTGAATCTCCAATTTTTACTAATAAAAAAAAAAGAGAGTGTAGACTAAGCGAATAATGCTTCTCTAAATTTCCTCCTTCACGACATTATTTAAACACCAGAAGAGCAGGCCAAAACTGACCTTAGTTTTAATGCACAATTCACAAGCATTTCATTCACAATCAAGAATCCAATTTCACCAAATGGGAAAGTTAAATAATAAGAAACATGACCTCTTGACCTCCTCGGATTGTGATAAAAATGTAAACCACTTGATCTATTTCTTTAAATCTTAGTGCATGGGAAAGCAAGTCAAACTCTCACAGCATTATATTCTAGAAGAAAGCAAGACTTGGCAGGCTAGCAATATACCTTCTCAAAGATATTGATCTTCTTCAAGGCTAAAATCCTATGACTAGGAATATGTATAGCTCTCTGAACAACACTGCTTGCTCCACTACCTATGGCTCCAAAAATCCTCATCTCATGTGAAGCACACCGGTACGTCTTCTCACTTCTGTCTGTCTCGTCCACCAGCGGCCAAGACGTGCACTTTTGCAACCCCAGCTCGTTAATGTTATACACTCCATAGGATCTACTCAATAAATTAACAGTCCCACCGTCCGATAGCTGCACAAAATAATAATAACAACAACAATTTTTTGATAAATAATAATAATAATAACAACAACAATTTAGTGTTCCATTTTCCATAATCTCGGTTTCCAACTCCAATGCAATAAAGATTACCGTATAAGAATCACAAGGGTCCAACGTCGAGCCGGGTGAGAAGCCCTTTTCGGCATCAAACAATGGCGCAAGCTTTTTTCTTAGCTCCTCCAATCCAGCCATAAATGGTTTCGCTACTGTAATTAATCAAATTAAAACCCAAAATTACCTTATTTTTGGCTTAAAATCAATTCGATATACAGGAAAAAAAATAACCTAGATTATACCTCTTGGCTCTTAAAGCTTGTAATAAGCAGGTAATAACCTAGTATTTGAACCAATACGAAAAAGAAATTCAAACGGAGAGGAAATAGCAATGGAAAGCGAGTTAATGGGGGGGACACTTACAAGTGAAGAAACACTGGAAGTCTGGAACTCCAGAATGGATTTTCAATTTTGGCGTGCTTCAAATCCTAGGCCAACCAGACCTTGGTTTCGTTGCGTTTAGGGTCTCTGCAGCATTGCCATGGCACACGAATCATGTAGCGCCACGAATCTGAATTTTGCGAAATACTCGCATTCAAGGCGACGTCGTCGTTTTGGTCGTCAATATGTAATTTCCATTTGAGCCGAGCCCTAGGACGACGTTGATACGTTTAGGGAATGTTTAGATGTTGAGTTCAGTTGAATTCTTTATAAATAATAGTGAGTTAAAATGATAGAATGAGTTTTATGTGATCCACTTAAAATGAATTTAAATGTATTTAGATGTTAAGATGAGTTTAGATATATTTATGAGAAGTTGAAAAAGGTTGTGAGTCCCGCAAATAAAGAAGTGTTGAATTGAAAAAGATTGTGGGTCTCACGTGTAAAGAGATTTTGAGTTTTTTTTTGTATAAGAGTTGGGGCCTCTTGTCTGGTAACCTCTCTCCAATTTTATTAAGAACCTTATTTCAGGCAGAGGAAAACCATGGGTACAACTTGGTACTTGGGGGTTACAGGAGCTCCCAGCCAAGGAAATCAACTATTGATTCTACTAGAAAAATTAAAGCCAAGAACCAAAACAACATTGTTCACAATAACCAAAAAAAAAAAAAAAAAAAAACTAGCAACTAAAACACACTAGAGTCAACACCGAACTTGAGGCAAACCAAGCCTATCAGTATGCAATACACCTTTTAAAAGATGAGGAATTAAGTCCCGGGAATCCCAAGTATTATTAACTCCCTGAGATCCCAACCGAGCCAACAAGTCAGCAGTTGAGTTACCTTTTCTATAGACATGCTGCAGTCTAAAAGTAACTTGTTGTAAAAGGACCATAAGCTCCTCCCAAAATTCTTCAGGATACCAAACACCACATGTAGTGAGTTGATTCATCGAATCACTACCCGAGTTTAGTAATTTGAGAGTTGAGTATTTGGATTATATTAGACTCAATTTTAAATTAAACTGAATTGAATTGATCTCAATTGAGTCTATTAACCAAACACAGCCCAAGGCTCACTACGCTTATAGGCTCTACCTCATACAGCGAATTTTTCAAACGTGTCAATTTTTTTTCAATGGACTTGAAATATTTAAAAAAAAAAAGAAGCAATCAAATTTTTTAAAGCATTATTATTATTATTTTTTATAATTTATGCACTAATATTAAAAAAATTATTATTTTATAAATGGGGGACGTTCAATATAATTGCGTCCCAACAAATACTACCATATATGGGTAGTTTAGTATTTTCATTTTCTATCACCATATATTATATATATATATATTTATTGGCAAAAGAAAGTGGCTTTGATCAGAAGATGGAATATTGAGAAATTCATAGATACCCCTAGGCTATAATATTATTGAAGATAAAGGCATCCGTCCATTGAAATAGTTACGTACATATTAATTAATTAAGGTGACGGAAGCATGATTATATTTAGTACTCGTGATCACCATCTCCTATATATATGACCTTTATTAGTGCCATATGTCGTCGTTAAAAGTGGCTAGAATCGCCACAATTACTTTTTTCCGAACGTTTTTGCATCAAAGCACATTGGATGTGAAAGTTGCTATACAAAAACTTTTTACCAACGATTTAAAAAAATGTTGCAAAAATAAGACTATTTGCGGCGCTAATGGTATACAGAATCGCATATGTCGTTGCAACAAACTTATACCGGCAATGCTAATTTGACGAAATTGTTCGGCGACTAAATTCATCAGAAATAATCTGTTACAAAATAATAATATTAAATACTAGTAAAACTGTATGACTATCATAGCCTAAAACAAACAAATGATGTCAACAAAGCATTATAAATACATTAAGTGGAGATTAAAAAGGAAAGACAAAAAATTGTACAATAATTTGAAATATACGTGACACAAAAATACATTAAAGATATACCTAAAAACTATAGTATATATGACTTTAGGTATCAACTCATAACAAACAAGTAACAACCACGTTAATAAAAAAAACAGAGTGTAAGGGGATTTTCCCCTATCTCCGCGGGCCTGAGAATAGCAACTAAGGGAATAAGAATCAAAGGCCCAGTCCAGAACAAGTAGAGTCTCCAACCTGGCCCATGGATAGGTTCCTCTAGATGCAACCTGTATGAGGGAACGTGCTGCAAAGGAAGAGACTCGTCGACCTAGAGACCCCTCGAATAGTATCCAGCTTTTGAGTGTTCGTCCATGTAGTAGGCGTAATGTATAGGAGACCCTCGATCTTTTGATAGGAGGGGCATCAACAGACCATTAAGGACGTTAGCGGGGTGGGAGAAGTCGGAGAGCCACGTCACATTAATGACACAACTACCCAAACTACAAGCCACATTAATGACGTGGTAGCAGAGCCACGCCACATTTAAAGACTTTGACAAAAAGAACAGTACGAAAGACATAGACTCTATGGGGGCAGACACGATCTGTCCCCCCAGACTCATGGTATAAATAGCAAGTCCCATGTACGAGAAAACACTCTCTAATCCCTAAACTCTCACTTATTTACAAATTTCAAAGAGAATTTACTAACTTTGGCAAAACCGATTTTCTAAAAAAGTGTTATTGATCATACATAGGGAAACACCAACGGTGCATAAACAAATTGAGTGTCTAATAAGTTAGGATTTTCGTTACAAGATAGCAATCCGAATTCAATGAACATAGTTTCCCAACCTAAATAATCCTAACACTACACCAACTACACACACATACTCAAAACAAGGTCCAAACTCCACACAGAACAAATAACACAAATCTCATATTTCACAATCTTTATATTTCACCTCCAAATCCATCACAATCCCAACCACACATCACTTCTTCTAAGTCTACCGTAATCAACGCAGTAAATATATACAAATATGTCCAATTATACAAACATAACGCCATTCAATCATATAAACATAATTTTCCTTGAGATAAGGAGACAAGGGTTTGTACCATAAATTGAAGGTTGAGCTTGGCAGTGCTAGGACGGTGCTAGATGCGAAGGAGAGGCTTTCAGTGGTCTGAGGTGGGTTGAGCAGTGGTGGGCAGTGGGCCCTGCGTGGAGGAACCTATGGTGGTGCCGTGAGGGTTGCTGCTATGAGGAGTCGGCTTAGGGCTGTGAAAACAAAGGGGTTGAGGGAGGTGTTGGGCAGGGATCCAGAGTGGGGCCTATATTTTGTGGACGATGAAGGGTGGTGGTTGGTCGTGGATGATGGCCGGCGGTCGTGAGATGAGCGGAACAAAGAGATGAGGGAGAGATTGAGGGGTATCAAGGTTCTTGGTGGATGCATGGTGATTGCTGGGTGCAAACAGAGCAAGGGAGAAAGGGAGGGCCTCGGGCTGCTAGGCTAGGCGTGGAGGAGAATGGGGCTCTGAAGAAGGACTGGAGACGGCGTCAATGTGTGAGTGGTGGTGAATCGTGCCCCTAGCGGTGGCGATATAGAGAAATTCGAGAGAGAGGGGTGAGGCCAAATTTGGGAAAAAGGAAAGAGATCGGCGTAGGGGCTGGGGGAGAAGGAGGGGGTGGCCGTCAATGTGAGGTGGTATTGGCGTTGCATAAGGTCATTGGCGACGAGTTGTGCGCGGTTGTATGGGTTGAGGGAGAAGAGGGACTGGGGAGAGAGATGGGGGAGGGGGGAGATATGACTGAAGGGAAAGGAATAAGGGGAAAACGCGAGATTTTTAATTTTATTAGTTTTTGCGACGATATTAACTAGCGGCAAAATATGTAAACATTGCCGCAAAAGCCGAAATGCTCCTTTTTGATGAGATCAAAAATTATTGGAACTACTTATTTTCAGCGACTACAAATTTTCCGGAAATAATCTTGTACAATTTTCATAAATTTTGTAAAAGTTTATTTTCGACACTTTTTATTCTTTGGAAATGAGCATTAATTCTCTGCAAAAATCTATGGTGGTGATTTCCCTATTCGACGGAAATAAAATGACGCGTTATAGTAACAATTAATTGTCGCAACGACAAAAATTACCGCAGTAGGTCAAAAAGTCGCTGCAAATAAGTGTATAGTAAATTGTCCATAAGCATTTCGAATACATTGTGATGGAATTCAGCGGTGAAATTAAAATCGCTGCAAATAAGGACTATTTGAGGCGATTTTTTTTTTTTTTTTTTTTTACGGCGATCTTAAAATCGTTGGAAATAGCCTACTTTCTTGTAGTGTGCATGCATCCGTACATCTTGTATTTGAATTTATTTATTTATTTTAAATTAAGCATTATTATTGAAGTAATCAACATTTGATATTTAATTTCTATCGCGAAGTTTAGATCTACAAAGAGACTAGAGGATTCTAAAGAATAATCTTGATCTAAATTTAGCCGTCTACGACGATTCATTTGTGAATTCCTCACATAGACATATATAATTATGTAGAATGATTTCCTCGTATAAATATATATATATATAGAAACGACCATTATCACTACAAGATAAGTGACTTTTCCCAGCGATTATTTTCGCTGGGAAAAGTCCTTAAATCGCTGCCATTGATCTTTCCTAGCGATTTATAAATCGTTGCATTTTCGCTGGTATTATCTCTCTGCTTCTGATCTACCCCAACGGAAGCCAATAATCGTTGGGAAATGTTATCTTTTTCGGCGAATTTTTTTCGTCAAAAATTACAAATAAAACGCTGCAAAAATACGTATGGTTTGCCTATTAAATCGCAGGCAAAATCTTTTACCAGCGATTTTTTACCGTCGCTAAAAGTATTAAAATCGCCGTAACTAAATATTTCTGGCGTTAGGTGCACATCGCTGCAACTGGTCAATTTGTCTTGAAAACTCTATTGCGGCGATTATAAAATCGCTGTAATTAACTATTCCCAACGATTTTATAATCGCCGCAATAGAGTTTTCAAAACAAGAGTATCCAAATGCAGCGATTCTATGAATCGCTGCATTTGATATATTCTCAGCGATTTAAGATCACTGGAATTGCATATTAAAAACCGAAAACTCAATTGCAGTGATTTTAAATTATGGTCGAAATTGCTTATTTGCAGCGGGTATTTTCGCTGGAAAGGGTATTTGGGGCGATTATATATGGCCACAAATAAGTTTAAATCACAAAAAACTATTTCCGGCGAAATTTACTCGCCGGAAATAGCGTTCCAGAAAATTTAAAAAAAAAAAAATTCACAAAACAGAATATTGGAAATTTATAATACACATCCAAGTATAGACATTCCAGCCACAAATTTCCGGCTGGAATGGACATTAAGAATCTAACACAACCTACCACTCTCCCTCCCTCCCTCTATGGTACTAGTGGAAAAAAAAAAAAAACAAAAAACAAAAACCAAGAGAGAGATGCAAGATATGATAAAGACCTCCAGCTTATTAGTCTATTAGGTGTCAGCATCCATAACACATCATACATACATACAGATATATACTTATTTATATATATATGTTGATTACGACCAAAGGGATATGTAAACCACAGATGTTATCAAAAATCCAAGTCAATCAAACCTCTATAATCTCAAGTTAGAAAAAAATAAAAATAAAAAGCTTTCAAGCAGATTATGGTGACATAGAAACAAGCCAATCCATGAGAAAGGGTTTTACAAGGGCCATATTAGGTTACATGAAACATAATGAATATAGAAATAGAACTGAGCGAACTATATGACAAGCAACACAAGTATAATTTTAAATTATAGCAAAAGTTAACAAATATTACATAAAGAATACAAACAGTTGTATAAAAAATGTGTACAGAAATATGCCAAAGTCAGAACTCACAGACCATATGGTGACCATGCTTACTAGAATATTGTGTTTATGCTTATTAGAATATTGCATGCCAAAGGAATATTGTGTTTAAAGCCAAAGGAATATTGCATGCCACATTGTTATATCTTTTCATCTGATCTACAAGTATAGCTTCATTAATTCATAGATTCCCAACAAAACCTGAATGCACGCTGAGGTTCTATGTAAATAATTTATAGCTTGCAATCTGATTTGTCATAGTAAATAAAGAAAATGACAAATCTCATAAGGTTTGGTCGCCTAACGGTAGATCTCCTCGAAAAGAAATTTTTTAATATCTATGTTGTAATATTTAAGTTCAACAAAATTTAAGGAAAACATTGGATTCAAAGAAATTTTATTTTGTGCTTTCTTGTTTGATACCGACTTTTCAATTTAAATATCCAAATGTAATAATATCTTATCTTTAATAAATAAATAGAATGAGATCATGGGTTCAATACTCAAGCTGGAAAATGTTGCATGTCACATAAAATGTTTATATCATCAGAGGGACTCAATTAGGAGATCCATGAGATGGATAGAAATAAAGTCTTTGCAGCATTTAATTAATAAGCTTTGATGTTTCAACAAGAGTGCATTGGTTTTGAGTTATCTAGAGTGCAATAGTTTTGTAATCATTCCCCCAACCCTCTACCGAAAATTTTTAATATTGGGACAAGGAAATGAGTCACTATACTAGAAAAACCAGTAGACAAATAGAGGGGAATCTAAGAAAAAAAGCAAATTATAGGTTGTTTCCAATTGCATATGCTCTCTTACTCCCAATCTATTGACCTATTGAACCAACCAATCTGCACAAATTCTCATACCTCTAAAGCCTTTGCACCCAACTGGTCCCAGCTTTTTTGCCAACAATTGCCCCATTAAACCTACATTCAAACCAGCTGCTACCAGAAAATGATTCAGCAAAATCATTCATCTGAAAATAAATGTATGTGTAGTCAGCAAAATCAAGAAAAAGGAGGATGTAGTAGACAAACTCTAGCTGGAATCTATGCTATAATTAAACCATACCCTATCATATATTTATATAAGAGACTCCAGTTGAATCATCACAAATAGCAAAAACTTCATTAGATAACCAGAGAGCATTTTTACAACATGTAGATAGTCTACACATTATGAACCAAAACCTAGTCAAGCTATAAATAGACACAAGTACATGTAGAAGATACATATTCATTGCTTCTGCTACCCTTTACTGCAACCAAATGCAGAAGATGCCCACCCATAGTCTGTTGACCAAGCCCATGTTGGTGGATCTCCATGTTCAACTCTGGTGCCTAAGAACAATAAACAATGGAATCGAATTGATATGGGGCAACTATACTTTTAATAACTTAAAATTAAATGCCACAAATACTTGCTTCACTTTGTATTGGATGCACATCAATTTAGGTTGTTATATCAAATGGATTTAAGTCCAAGATTCTTTGTTTAGAAAATACTCACAGCCACCATACTAAAAGGCAAGAAATTTATATGCGCTTCTAAAATAAGACATAAAGTTACATTACAATGGACATAAACAAGAGTGTAAGATAATAAAACAAACACCAAAAGTGATCTGCAGCCAGAGAAATAACCAACAAAGAGGACATATATTGCAGCTTCTCCAAACTAAAAGGTGTCTTATTAACGTACTTCATTGAGTTGAGCAGCACTGCAAATATTAGGTCTTAATTGATCAATAGGACAAGTCGAGCTAGCTAGCTTTAGGGTACTGAATAGAAAGCACATGATGAAGCTAATTTAGAGAATTAGCTTGCTTTACAACTCACGATATTGTGCCAAAATGAGGCAGCATTTCTGAAATCGTTCTCCTCTCCAACTTGCCAGCTTCTATAGAAATAACATAATATCTATATATATTTAGTAAGATGGAGAGGAAATATTACATGATCATACATATATGAACTATATATATATAAATATATATTCTTTAACTTACTACTGATCGATTCTGGAATAAAGTTTGAAATCCTGTACTTCTGGGAAAAAAGGAAAAACAGAAAGATTATCAGAATTAATAAATCTAGACTAAATGAACAAATTCTGATATGATATTTTAACAACATATTGGGTTAAATACACTCTCACCCTTAAAATATGATAAGTTATTCAGATTAAATCTCAAAATTAACACATTGTAACAGAGAATTAACAGAGAGAGAGAGAGACCTGTAAATGGCTTTTGACATGATAAATGTTTAGGCCAGGAATGCGCATGGCTTTCAAGATACCCTTTGGAGTTGCCCCTACAAAGCAGCAAAATAGAAAAACACATTAGAATATATATTAAGTTACCGATTGAGATTCCCCATTCATTTATATACAAGAAGTACTGCACCGCCAAGTGTAGAGAAACAATGAAAAAATCATGCAGATCGAGACCACACAGATATAAACACAAAAACTAATCCAAACGGAACTAAAACAAGAAATCAAGCAAATATAACAGGAATAAAAAGAACCCATAAATGTGAAAACATAAGGCAATATCAGGGGTTGTCGTGGTGGTCGCTTGGCGTGGAGTGGTGGCTAAGGAGGAGCACGGTGGCGCTGGCGAGACATGGTGGCCGGGGGCTGCAAACAGAGCAAGGGAGAGAATGAGGGCCTCGGACTGAGAACTGGGCTAGGCGTGGACGAGAAGATGGATTCGACGGAGAACTGGCGACGGCGTCGATGTGTGGGTGGTGGCGAACGGCGACCCTAGCGGCGGCGATATAGAGAAATCCGAGAGAGAGAGGGGTGAGGCACCAGATTCTGGGAGGCAAGAGATCTGGCGGGGCCTGGGGGAGAAGGAGGGGGTGGCCGTCGAGGTGAAGTGGCGGTGGCGTGGTGGGGTTGCTGGCGACGGGCTGTGAGCGGCGGCATGGGTTGAGGGAGAAGAGGGTGGGGGAGGCAGAGCGGGGGAGGGAAAGAAAAGGGGGGAAATCGTAAAGCTGGGGGGAGAAAAAGAAATGAGGGAAATCGTAAGCGGGAGGTTTAAATTTAATTTAGCAATTCCGGTGATTTTTTTTCGCCGCTAATAACTTTTCTTTTACACAAAATGCTCCTACAGTGACAATATTCGCCGTAATTGTATCAAGAAATCGCCGGAAATTCACTCTATTTGTGGAATTTCTTTCGCAATGATATTAAAATCGTTGCAAAATGTGTGACTTTTCTGAAAGGTTATTGCAGCGCTTTTTATTCGCTGCAAAACTAGCTATTGTGGCGATTTTACAATTCGCCGAAATGAAAACACCGCTACAGTTATAAATATTATTTGCGGCGACACTAACTCGCCGCAAATAAATAAACAGTAATTTCAGCATCAGTTTTTTTTAACTTTGCTCTGTATTTCTGCGGCGATACAAAAATCGTAGCAAATAAGGGTTAATTGCAGTGATTTTTTTCCCGGCGATCATAAAATCGCTGGAAAAGGCCATATTTCTTGTAGTGTAAATATATGCTAAAATAAGTCATGCCTTGTAAATGATCAGCTAGCTAGCTACTGGTAAAAGTATCATGGATCGAATTATGACCCCACTTCTATATGTAAGACACTGCTGAGAGGTGCAGCTTAATATTGAAGAGTTTTCTCGATCGATCTGTTTAATTTCAGACGTCTATTCATAAAGTCACCGGGCCGCCACCATCCTCCACTTTAAAAGCCATTTCCCTTTTATGCATAGAGCCGCGACGTTTCATGAGTCTTCTTGATCAGCATGATCTAAGACTGCCTTCCACTTTGTAGAAACATAAAGCGAAAGCAGCAATTATATTTTACCTAAAAACACTTGTCAGCCGTCACTGATCGATCTCTTTAATTTGTTTCTCCCTAGCTCTGACATCTTTGCTAAACATGGGTGTAACTTGTTATATCCTAATCTCAATATTCAACTTGGGTGACGAATATATTTACTTCCTGAAGGACCAGCAGGAGATCAAATTGCATGTATATATATATATATATGCATGAGTACTTGATCGGGAATGCTATTGATGTTAGTCGAAAAGCAGAGATCGAGGGACAACGCCCGTACAAATGCAGCCGTGGGGGTCTGGACCAAGTAATTACTAGAGGGCAGGTGGCTTCAAAAAGTGGAACGTGACTGTGAAATAATTCAAGTCAATAAATTGATATATAGCAGATGGGCAGGGATCATGATCGGGATCGAGGTCCGTACGTAGAAGTACGTGTACGTAATTGAAGGTCGTTAGTCATGTTATAAAGGAATTTCAACGTACTACATGGCCTACAAGCTAATTAATTGGCCGGGAAGAAAGCGGCTGAAAAGCTTGCTTCGTCAATATATACGTACTCGATCTGGACATCTTAAAGCGGGAGCTGGGAAATTTTGATGTGGTAACCTGGTAAGCGTAGCTATCTCTCAGTGCCTCTAACCCAATGAATGATCACCCATGCACCGAGAGAAAACTACGACCACGTACGGAATCATCTTTGAAATTCTATCTGGAGCGCCTGCCTGCCAGCTTTGGGAAGAACAATATATGCATGGGGTACTGGTGACTCATGATTTCCCATAACAGATTCAAAACATGGGCACGAAAGATCACAACACTAAACTTGAATCAACGTGATCAATGTTGCTCGATCAGCAGATCATTATAATGAACTGGTCATGTCCAAGCTTGATAACATTTTAAGTGACAAAGAGATCAAGAATATGTAGTAAATTATGATCATGGAGACTAGACTACAGACATCTTAATAAGGACGTTGATAAATGATCATTGAACAAAGAAGTTTATATATATATATATATATAAGCGGATGGTAGCACGACGTTGTATATATGATCCTCAAGTATTATTATAAGTACTTTATAAAAGTTGTGGCAGAGCCAAAATTAAATTGAACCCAATTATAACTCGGATCGGATATATATTGATCCAAGCCTAAAAGTCCGAAAGTCGTGCATTAATGCAATCAGGTCACTTAAGTGCAGTTAATGGAACAATTAGTACGTACCCAGCTGGAAATTAGTTTAAATATTAATTGTTTAACTTGAAGGCCAGAGTACTGAGAGTCGAACAGGCACGATCGATGTATTTATATATATATATATATATACTGCTGTACTTTGTACGTGTGTGAGGAAAAAATGACTATAAATCTGACTTACATCGAGTTTTTTCTATGTTATAATTAGAATAGTCTCCCATGCATCAAAACCATTAACGGCAGTACGTACTTGGTAAATGTCAGGCCAATAGGTATAATATGTGATCATACCTTATAATCAAATCAACCGGCCCTCCTATACACTGGCGGATTTAGGCAGGGAATCGATGGCCCCCACCTCCTCAAATTGCAGCTTGTAGAAAAAAAAAATGTGAGGTTGCTCGATCATATATCTGGCCGCCGTCAGGCTTAATTCTGTAGTACTACTAGTAGTACCTCGTGTGGACGATATATACAAGATATTTAGGCCCATAGTAAAAGTATTTCATTTCATCTTATTTCATCATTATAATTTTTTTAAATTTTTACATAAAATATAATAAACAATTCAATTTTCAAAACTTAATAATTAATATTCTAACAATATATATTTTATTTAACTTTCATTTAAAACCGTCTCATTTCATCTCACTTTCCAAACCGACCTTAATTTGCCTGCGTAGTAAATGTATAAAGTACTCAAAAAGATAATGGCTTCCAGAAGTATTACGTGAAGAACCCTAATCAAACTTTGTACATTAATTTGGCCATAAGATCATCTATCTTCAAGTCCATCTCGTGCTAGGGAATGGGGGAAGATAGTTTTTTTTAACCATTCTTAAAGATTGAACCAAATTATTTTGGACTTGAGAAAAAAAAAAAAGCGAAAATATTTTGGATCACTGGATCGAGGCCTTAATGTTACACATGATGATCGAGTTGGAACTTTAATTTTTTACTGATCTGAAAAATCATAAGATTTATATTATTATGCCTAGAGATCATTGTAGAAGCTAAAGAAAAGGCTGGACGGATGCAGGCTTTCGTTGTCAATCATTATAATCAATAACAAGTCTTTGGAGTTCAAAATATATAACAGAATCATTAAGCCATTATATGTTGAACATATATTGAACCGAGCGTGATATATAAATATATATGCTATCAACCAATAATTCCTGCTCTAATCATTAGGGCCATTTCCTTTATCGATAAACAATTGCAACATGACCCTAATAGTGTGTAAAGAATCGCAGCATGAGGACGATGCAGCTAGCAAGGAGACTCGCAGTCTCGCACTTAGGCCAAAACACATGAGTGTGTGTGATTATATATATATATATATAATATAAGTTATATATACTAATATGGGTCTGATCAAAGTGCCCATCATCTCTAGCTCCACTTTGCAGCTTCTTGACATGCCCAAAGCTAGGCCATCATGATAAACCAAATAATAATAAAATAGATCAAGTTTAAATATGCATAAATACATCCATATATATATATGCAGATACCTCATGTCCACATATGATAAGGCTACAAAAATTAATTAGACTCATGTACGTACATTAATCATGATCAGGAGATCTAAATAAATATCATCGATCGATCCCATGTTCATTACTACTATATATTCGATGACCATGATCATGTAACATGGTATTAGATAATTAATTACATATATATAACTTTATCAACTAATTATATAAACTATATTAATGTGTATTATAAATCAAGTAATTAATTTGATAGAAGCTGTGATTTGAAAAATATTGGGGATGAATTCTATATATTATCAAAGTTGGAAAGCATTCTACCTAACTAGCTCTAGGACCTGCAGGAACCGTTTAAGCAAAAAGCAAAAAAGAAAGGAAGAAGACGGAACGACCCCCACCACCCAACCAGCTTTAAAAATAAAGTAGCCTTTTGCCAGCTTTTGGCCTATGAAAGACCAAACGAACTAGATTATTATTATTATATATATACAGTACCCTTGCAAGAAAATCTAGTTCATTTTCGACGTATCATGTCACGTACGTATGAGTATTCAAGAATAGTACTACGTACGCGGTACGTACATGAACTTCTATATATCAATCATATTGTATGGAAACTACGTACGTATATGCCCTCATTTTCTTTATACGAAATTGTCATCCGATCCATTATATATAGTGCATTCATACATACATATATAGATATATTTATATATATATATATTGTTGGTACATCGATGATCTGGGTTTTGGTTCAATGTTGTGAGGATTTTTTTCATTCTCTTAATTGCAACTTGCTGCAAGCTGTATCTCATGATCAGGTCTTGGCAGCAATTAATATATACTGCAGCAAGTATGACTTTGTAATGATCAGTACGTACGTACTGGCTAGCTAAGTCAACCAAAAACACACACACACACACATATATATATATATAATTAAATTTCAGTCAAGTTTGTCGATCTGTAACTTTAGTGAAAATGATTCACAGGCTCGCAGCGCTGTATGCAGCTTGCTGATATATAATTACTGAATTCAATAATGGAAGCTGCAAACAGTAAAATTACTTTCGAAGTTTGGCCGTACGTACTGCTGCTACTCGAACTCAATAATTGAAGCCAACAGTATAAGATTTCAGAGTCTGGCCGCCGGCCGGTGGCATCCCATACCGCATGGTTTTAAACAAATCATGAACAATGTCGACCCTGAAATTTGTCTCTGAGAGAGAACAAACCGATCATGAATGACGTTTGGCACAAACAATATATAGGCAAAGTTCAAATTATATATATGATCTAAAAGTATGATTTCTTCTCTTTTGGCCTGACTGCCTTGACCAGGTTTACTTTATTTTAAAAAAAAAACTTCAATGCGATGAAGAATCAAGTTGGAATTTATATATCTTTCTAGGGTTTTGATCACATGCAAGAGAATAATCTCTTAGGAGTCTAATTAAACAAACGCTCGAAAATTAATTTCTGTCCGTAGATGCACTTTTAGAGTGAAGAGATTTGCATTTAATTAATAGATCTCAATTAATTTGTAATTAATATATATATATATAACGGGAGTTAAAAAAAAATTACGATGGGATGTAAAATCACCGCTTGTGCTTAAATTTAATAATGTATATAATTTGTCGGAGAAGTTTCAACTTAATTAAGCTGCCGATTGAACAGTGTTTGGTATTATTATAAAGGCAATGTCATAGTCATCCTTCTTTTTCTTGTAGCCCCATCTATTTCCCTTTGTCTTTTGCTCCCCGTTCCTTCTCACTGAAAATGCTCTTTGCCTCCCTTCATCTTCATCTACCTTTCTATCGGTACTGTATTTGCAACTCATGACTCTATATATACATATCTAACCTGCAACTAGGGTTTCCTCTTTCTTTGAAGTTCCCTCTATAGAGCTGCAGCTTCCTTTTCCTTGGGACCTCTCGGAGAATAGATCTTGAAGGAGCTAGCTAGCCTACACCTCGGAAAAAAGGTAATAATAGTTTTTCTGATCGAATAGACCTTGACATAGATAAGAGGGTAAGTACAAGGTGCAGCCTTTCTAATAATTTATTTTATTTATATCATCAATAACGTAGTTTGCTTTCTTTCGAATGAAATGTTTCTTCAATTTTTAGGTTATAGAAGCTGTTGATCCCGGGGTTATTTGGGGTTATGGAATTGGACAGGTAGAATTCAAGTGATGTGGGGAAAGAGAAAAGCTGAAATTACAGTAAGGATATCCCATGCTCTATTGACTAACAAAAGAGAGAGAAGAACAGAGATAGAGAGAGAGAGAGACTGACTTTTTCAAAGGACAAGCATACTAGTTGAATTACAAAACTATTGAGCAAATTCATCATGAAGAATCCTAACACAGTAAAACATCCCTATCTTCATGTGTCTTATTCCTTTTTTTTTATATTGTCATTATTTGTTAAACAAAGTGGGGGAGGGGGGATTTGCTATGCAATATTCACAGAAAATGGCACTCAGAGTCAGGTATATTTCAAGAAAGGAAAAAAGAATTTTAAAAGAATCTGAAAAGAAGATAAGTATTGAATGTTTTAGCAGCTATATATACATAAGCATGTGGTGCTAACCCTAGTTCTACTGTCCCAGAAATCCTCTATTTCAATATGTGTGAGCCTTTTCCAGTTCAAAGAAGCCAGCAGTATATTCTAATTAGTTAGTTTACTCGAAAAACTTATCCTTCAAGGGAACTTATGTCTTCCAACTTCAAGTGAATTCGCTATTATAAACTGCTTGATAATTATTAATTAGATGGGCTTTAATTCTGATGATCTTGCAGTGAAGTAATATGGCCTCTTCTAGCTACTCCAACTCTCCCTGTGCTGCCTGTAAATTTTTGCGGAGAAAATGCATGCCAGATTGCATTTTTGCACCATATTTTCCGCCCGAAGAGCCACAGAAATTTGCCAATGTTCACAAGATTTTTGGCGCAAGCAATGTGAGTAAGCTCCTCAACGAAGTCCTTCCCCATCAGAGAGAGGATGCAGTCAACTCTCTGGCCTATGAAGCCGAGGCACGAATAAAAGACCCCGTCTATGGCTGTGTTGGAGCCATCTCAGTCCTCCAAAGGCATGTCCTTCGGCTCCAGAAGGAATTGGAAGCCACAAATGCAGACCTGATGCGCTATGCCTGCAACGAGATGCCTACATCAACACCCCAGTTTGGAAGGAGGATGGGTACTCATGAAGGAAGTTCTTTTGGTCAAAGTACTTCTGGTTCGTATTATTCTTCTCCATGGAATAATGATCCCGGTGATCAGGATAGCCAAGATAGATCAGGAGGAGATCATGGAAATATGTAAGCAGCTGGTTAATTATATTGACCATTCTTATGTCTATATATGACTACGTACGTACGTACATTGAGACATCTACTCAATTTTACCATCTGGAGATTCTCAATGAATTGGAAAGGGGCCGGGAAGGTCCTATATATCATGCACGGTATAACATGGCATGTGCTATGCTAGCTGCGAAGACCCGGCCGCTCATGACTAGATTGCTATGCGGTATATGCACCGAATATTGCTTATATATATGTAATTTGCAAATTATGAGTCAATTCTTAAATTATATGCACCATCAAGATTCTAGTCATGTATATAGGCCGAGGTGGGAGTGTTTCTATATATATATGTAAATTATTTATAAGCTTTTAGAGAGAGAGAGAGATCAGAGAGAGAGAGAGGGTGTTCCTAAGCTTGATTAATCAATGTTAATTCACCATATATGTCCTTGGTGCATTAATATTTGGGTATGGTTTGGAGCATGTACATATATATATATGTATATATTGGAAGTTTCTGATCTTTGATAATATCTTAATGTTGCCTATATTAATAAGGCTAGCTATGAAGACTTCGATCCCGCGTTGTTTATAAAGAAGCTTTATATCTGAAGTTTCTTCTGATGATCTGATGTAACCTTTTGCTTATTATATGATCAGTTGAATATATGGGTGATCTTTGGTTTGAGAAGATGATGATCATCATATTATCTCTTTTATTAATAAACAAAAATATCCAAAAGGTACCCAATCTATGTAGTACTAAATCAAATACGATCATGATGAAGATCAAAACCCTTATAGTAATTATTTCTTTCCTTGTATTTTCCAATTCCAATGGTTTATGATAATGATTGAGGGTGTCTGGCCTTCAGTTTGAAAGCGGCCACCAACCTAACTTTTATAGTTTATTTTACTGCCAAACTTAATTAGCTCAATGGTCCAATATGGCGTTTGTTAGTGCAGAATTATCCCGTCTCCAGCAAGTCCTTGATCAATTGTACCGAGTTGTGTCTAGATATAATCAATCTTGTTGGTTCATATATGACCTTCTAATTATCTCAGTTCACAAATTAAATGAAATGTTTCTTGATCATGTAATTAATTCGATCAGTGGCATCATGCATATTACTGCAGGGTAGAACAATTTGTTGGTCCACATGTACGTACGTACATGATGCATGTGCTTGGTTCTTATGTCACTACAAAAAAACTGTTGATTTGAGGTTAGGTATTTCTTACGAAAATGACCATTTCGTGTTAAAATTAATCTATTTTTATTGTAATTAGTCATTTTCGTAGTAAATAATCCATTACAAATGTTCTTTTTTCTTGTAGTGCCAATTGAAGCTGATGTGAATTATGCCACTCAATCCATGATAATTCTTAAATAAATATGATAGCTTTAATTTCTAGCAGAATATATTATTTAAATTATTAAGACCTGCCTCTTACAAGCTGATAGACCGGAGTTACTGTACTGCATATTGTCGTTAGAAATTAATCGGGAAAATTATAAGCTGATATATATCAAATCACATTGAAAAGGAAATGTACACACACATCTCATCCTGCCAATAAATGGGTTCCCCTTTTTGTTCGGCGTGGATGTTGAAGGCCTAAGTGTGAACACATCATGATCCATGAGTATGTTAATGAGATTCTTTGAGCTTTTGGCAAATCAAGCTGCTGCTAATTAGTTACAACTTGCATAATTCTGATCCATTCAGCAGATTATGATACTCAAGACAAAGAAAAAGTGAAACTGCAAATTTTTTGACTTTTCTTTGAAGTCCATTTACAGGAGCTACATTATTATAATATATATATGTGTGTGTGTGTGGTGCAACTTTTATTTGTGAAATTCAACTGCCGCCACGGTAACATTATATATATATTGTCATTATCTGAAGCAGTGAGTTCCAGAGATGCCTATCCTTGTAGACCCAACCAAGGGATTCATGTTCTCCCATGTGCTGAAAGCACATTTAACCAGCACATGACATGCACACACCAAAAAAAAAAAAAAAAAAAA
>QEOT01006912.1:119989-151564 GCA_003123785.1 Pterocarya stenoptera
AGCTATTCCTGTAATAGGATCGCCTTTGGTAGAGTTATTACGTGGAAGTGCTAGTGTAGGACAATCCACTCTGACTCGTTTTTATAGTTTACACACTTTTGTATTACCTCTGCTTACTGCCGTATTTATGTTAATGCACTTCCCAATGATACGTAAGCAAGGCATTTCTGGTCCTTTATAGAGAATAAAGAATATAATATAGATCATAGATATTTGTAATCAGTCATTTATCACTTCACTCAGGGTAGGAACAATAGGATTTCATTGCTATAAATATGGATGATTGAAAAGAATAAAACATGTATTTGGATATTTCCCTTCAACCCCACAAAATTGTATTATTTCTTTGACACTAATGGTTGAAGTGAATTCTCCGAAGAGAAAATGGATTATGGGAGTGTGTGACTTGAACTATTGATTAGTCCATGCAGATATATTCCTTATTTGCCACATTTGTTTGAATTCACAACTAAATCTGTCTTTGTTCCAACCACCGCGTAAGCCCCATTCAAAGGATAGGCCGGTTCACTTGAAGAGAATCTTTTCTATGATCAGACTTGATTATGTGGTGCGTGAATAGGCTCTGTAAGATCCGGTAGAATAAGTGATGCGGCATAATACATATTTTGTTTTATCTATTTCACTTACTTAATAGTATGGAAATGCACTTATTTTTTTGCATTGACCCGATTTATGATATCTCATACTATCGGAGTGCAACAAGGGATCTAAAGAAGAACATAGGCTAGACTCTATTAGTAACAAGTAAATACTTTGTATGTAAAAAGTCTCAATTTTTTTTTTTTTTAAATTTTTGGGGAATAAAATCCAATCGCAAGGTCTAAGACGACCTATAAAGCACTTGATCACGGTCAATTTTTAAGCCTACTTGGGTATTGAGCATTTACTTGTAAGAACTGAATCACTTGCATTCATTTGATTTGTGCTCGAGCCGGATGATGAAAAATTATCATGTCCGGTTCATTGAGGTACTTCATTCCGGTACCAATATGCTTCACTCCCCTGATGAGATTCAAGATCACATTGTGCAGTATTATGAAGATCTTCTAACAGAGACAGAGAAGTGGCATCCTAAGTTGGATAGTCTGAATTTTGACTAGCTGGATTTCTGTGTAGTCAGCTGTATCAAGTGGTGAGTGAAATGTGTAAAGATAAAGCTCCGGGCCCGGATGGCTTCTCCATGACTTTTTTTCAAGAGTGTTGGGATATAGTGAAAGTCAAAGTTATGCGGGTATTCCAAGATTTTAATTCTTGTCAGAAGTTTGAGAAGTCCCTAAATGCTACATTTATTGCACTCATCCCTATTTGTGCCCATGAGTTGAAGGATTTCCGTCCTATTAGTTTGATAGGTGGGATTTATAAAATTATTTCGAAGGTGTTAAGCTAATCGTATGAGTACGATGATGGATAAAATCATTTCTAAACCTCAAAACGCTTTCATTAAGGGACGTCAAATTTTGGACTCAGTTCTGATTGCTAATGAGTGTTTGGACGGCCGTATGAGGATAGGTATTCCCGGGGTTCTTTGCAAGTTTGTTATGGAAAATGCATACGACCACATGTGCTGGGACTTTCTTTTTTATATGCTAAGAAGATGCGGCTTTGGGGATAGGTGGTGTGGATGGGTTAGACATTGTGTTTCAACCGCTCGGTTCTCTGTATTAGTTAATGGCAACTCTTGTGTTTTTTTTCAGAGTTCGAGGGGTTTGAGACAAAGGGATCCGTTATCCTCTTTCCTTTTTGTTTTAGTGATGGAAGCATTGAGTTGTATGGTGGAGGTTGCTGTAGGGGGGGTTTCTCTCTGGTTTTTCGGTGGGTAATATTAACAATGGTACTATTTCAATCTCCCATTTAGTATTTGCGGATGATACTCTCTTTTTTTTGTGATGCTGACAGTGGACAGATTCAAGCTTTAAGGGCCGTTTTATTGTGCTTTGAAGCTGTCTCAAGCCTCAAGGTGAATTTGGGCAAGTTAGAATTGATACCGGTGGGAGATGTGAGGAATATTAACCTTTTAGCGGATTTGTTGGGCTGCAAAGTTTCTTCTCTTCCAAGGAAATATCTTGGGCTTCCATTGGGGGCGTCGTTCAAAGTAAAGAATATATGGGATAGTGTTGTAGAAAAGGTTGAGAAAAGACTGTCAAGTTGGAAGCGTCTATATTTATCAAAAGGGGTAAGACTAACCCTCATTAAAAGCACCATTTCCAACCTTCCCACTTATTATCTTTCTTTATTCCCATTACCGGTTGGTGTGGCAAACTGGATTGAGAAGTTGTTTAGAGCATTCTTATGGGGTGGCATGGGAGAGGAGAATAAATTCTACGTTGTGAGTTGACATAGGGTGTGCTGCCTGATTGTGAATGGATGGAAGGGGACTCATTGTGGAGAGAGGTTATTGATCGAAAGTATGGAGGTGATTGGGGGGGATGGTGCTCTAAGGAGGGCAGGGGATCTTATGGTGTGTGTTTATGGAAATATATTAGAAAAGGGCGTGACAGTTTTGTAAAACATACTAAGTTTGAGGTTGGAGAGGGTGCAAGAATTCGTTTTTGGTTCAATGAATGGTGTGGTGAGAGAGCCCTTCATTCTATTTTCCCGGTTGTTTTAAGCTTGGCTGGAAATCAGCAGGCTGCTGTTTCAGAGATGTTGAGTCGTGCTAATGGGACTATGCATTTGAGTGTTACTTTCATCAGAAATGTACAAGATTGAGAACTTATTGAGATTGCAAATTTTTTCAGTTTCTTGTATTCTCTGAATATATGAGGAAATGAGAGGGATCGAATATTGTGGAAACAAGCCGCGAGCAAAAAAATTTCTGATAAATCTTATTATAAGGTGTTGTCTGGTCAGCAGCAATTCTCTTTTCCGTGGAAGAGTATTTGGAGGGCGTTTGTGCCGTCTAAAGTTGCTTTTTTCGCTTGGGCAGCTGCACTTGGGAAAATTTTGAGGATTGACAATTTGAGGAAACATGGTATGGTTGTTATGGAGTGGTGCTTCATGTGTAAGAAAAATGGTGAATCGATTGATCATTTACTCTTACATTGTGAGGTGGCTAGGGAGTTATGGGTTGGGGTTCTTAGTAGAGCTGGGTTGAGTTGGGTTATGCCAATGAGAGTGGTTGATCTACTAGCATGTTGGAATAGGGGACATAGAAGCTCCCAGCTGACAGTGGTGTGGAGGATGATTCTGACAAGAACCCTAGAAGAAAAGGTGCCGGGAGAGAAAATAGGAGCGATTGGGTAGTCGTGTCTGAAGACTTGGTGGGGATGTGCCAGGTCTATTTTTTTTTATGTCAGGGAACCTCTCTAAGACTTAGTGGGGATGTGCCAGGTCTTAGAGAAATTTATGGCTTAGCCAAGGCGAGGTTTGCCTTGGCCATGAACGAGCCATGGCACCTTGAACCCATGACAGGTCGTGGCCCAGCCTTGCCTGCACCACGACCCATGCCACAAGCAGGCCATGGCCCAGCTCGACTACGCCATGGCCCATGCCACACGCAGGCCATGACCCAACCTTGGTCGTGCTATGGCCCTTGCCCCACGGCGAGCACGACACGCCCATGACCATGCCACAATAGGCCATGGGCGAGCCACAGACAGGCCATGGCCCATACCTCAGTAGCACCAAAGACCAGTCAAGGACAGGCCACGACCACACATGGCCTGCCCATCAACAGCCCACGAGGGCCAACCAGAGGCTAGCCATGGGCCAGCATACAGCATGCCATGGCAAGCCACGCCAAGGCCATGGCCAAGCAAGTCCAACCTATGGCCACCAAGGAGACATGAATGAGGGGGACTCAAGGCTTTTAGAAGATAAAGTTGTTGGAAAGGATAGAGACAAGATCAAGCAGGACTCTCAAGTGATTACCCAAGATAAGGTAGAGTGATAAAGTGCTAAAATTGCATGATTAAGTTGCTTTAAGTGAATAAATTGTTTAACCAAAAATGAATTAAGCACTTAGTTATGCAATAGATTATAATACATGTGTAAATTCATAATTCCTGATATTTTACACTTAAAAAAAGATTCATAATGCAGTTGGTTGTAACAAGGAATATCAGGTTTAATATTCTAGTTTTACCCTTATAGTGCTGAACAATTGATCTTATCTGTTGTAGGGCCTTTTTGGAAGAGAAACTACCAATTGAATTAATATTGGAGGTGGTCCCTAGGAGAATTGGAGTGAGAAGCAAAGCACTAGGGAATTGTTGGAATTAATAAGTGTTGGGGAGCACCACGAAATTGAACCAGGAAGAAATTGTGGCTTAAAGTAAGGAGGTGGTCCCAAGGAAGACATGAGGAATTGGGCTGCAAAAGAAAAGGACACTCACACAAAAGAAAAATAAAAAAAAGCAACACTCACTCACGCAAGAGAGTAAGAAAGAGGAGAATAAATAAAAAGAAAAAGACAAAGAATGGACCTCTTGCTTTTCATTCTTGGAGGACGCAACACAAAATAATTCTTTCTTTTGGGTTTTACGGAAGACAAGCACACGAGTTTTCGACATTGAGTGGGGGACATGGGACGCAAACAACGCGGAAAAGAAAAGAAAGAAGGACCCACACGCAGATGAAAAATGGAGTCTATATAAAGCTGGGACCAAAACGAAGGACGGGGGGAGAGAGCTTTTAGGAGTAAGTAGACTCTTACGGCAGGGAGTTTTTTAAGAGCAATGTTAATTTCCTTAGTATTTTCGTTTGTTTTTACATTGAGTATGAAAGGCTAGTAATATAGCCTAAGCCGATGGAATAGCTTGAATTGGTTGTAGTTTATTGTAATGGAAATCGTCTCTGCTCTTATATTCTCATTTACCGATTTGTTGATAGATTTATCTCAGAAATGACTTGACTCTCTTGCTCAAGATCTCTTGTTGACAAAAGGCACATCAAATGCTCGAAAGAACGCAAGGATTCAATGCTAACTCGAATTTCTATTTCCATTTATGAATTTCAGAAAAATATGTTGAAGAACTTTGCAAATGAACTTTCAAAATCAAATCCTCCGATTATAAATACCTTGGCTGGATTAATAATCGACAAAACTAAAAGAGATTGAGATTGCAACAATCAAAACCAACTAAAGCTAGACCTGAAGCTTAGGTGTTTGTTTCTTTGATAAGATCATAATTTTCTACTACAAACTTTGTTTCCTTTCTTTTGTTGCAAAATTTCAATTCTCATTTTACATTTCACATCTACAAATCACATAGCATTTTCAAGATTGTTTTAATACCCTTTTGTCCTTGTGGAATACGATTATGGATTTATCTTCGATACAACTTGACACTTCTACACTTGGAAGAACACATTTGGAATCACGTCATAGAGTCCAAGATTGACTCTAAGGAGAGGTTTGGGGAGAGATGAGAATTTTTTGTTTTAGATGAAAGTTTAAAATATTATTTTTTAATATTATTATTGTTTTGGAATTTGAAAAAGTTGAATTGTTTATTATATTTTGTGTCAGAGTTTGGGAAAGTTGTAATGATGAGATAAGAATTTTATGTCTCATCCCATGCCCCAAACTTGCCCTAAGATAGAGGAAGAGAGAGGAAAAGTCCAAGATGAAGCCAAGACGAACCAAGACACCATGAGGGCACTATGTGGCCGGCCACCAGAGGGGATAAGCCTATCCCTACATTTTAGGCTTTATACTCTAGCTTTTAGACTTTATCTCCTATGTTTTAGACTTTATTTTCCTAGTTTTTAGCATTTCATTTGGGTTGGGACTTTGCTAGAAAGCCCTATAAATAAAGGCCTTATGACCTAGTTTTTATTCATTCTTTGGCTTTTAGAAATCTCGGCTAGGCTTGTTTAGTTCTTTAGATTTTCGGTGCTAGCGTGATTTGCTCTACACTTGGGCTACTAGGTTGCAATTCGTGAAGCCCTTGTAGAGAGTGGCTCTTTGCAATCCGTGAATAAGAGTGACTCAATTCTATGTTATTTTCTTGCTTGCATTCCAAACACATACCCGAACCTTCATTCAACTCAAACACCAACCTTTTAACCTCATATTGGCGGATCTAGGCTTGTGGGAGGAGATCTTGTGTCTCCCCTGATTAGTCTAGGAGGCTTCATCGTTTGGATCTAAGGAGAGGAAGGCTTCTGTTTAAGGGCTAGACCGAGGCTCTTAACAGATTCCTTTGTGTATTATGTGGTGTTTATAGATAGAAAGGAATGAGTGGTGCTTCAATGACAAGGAGCGAACTGTTGAGGATATCTGGAAATTGTTTGTGTCTTCTTTGCTGCAATGGTTCTCGGCTATTGTCCTTAAGGGAGGAAATGTTTATGAGTTTTTGTTTTCTTTTCAAGTTTCTAGAATGTAATTAGGTGCTTTTTTTGTATACTTCCTGTGTACATGGGCTTCGCCTAGTTTCATTAAATAAAGTTTTTCTTACTTATAAAAAGAAGAAAAAAGTATCCATCCATTTAACTTCCCGTCTTTCCATTCAATTTGAAATAAGATTGGTAATTCATGTTGTGATTTTTGGGGGATCGTCAAATAAGCATTATACCCCAAATTGACCCATTTAAATAAACACGTAAGATCCTCCAACCCTAACCTATTAATTTTGTGTTGAGTTCATGCTAGGTTTGTGGATTGTGATAAAATGAAAGCTCTGAATGCCATGTGTCAGGGTCCATTCATATAAAAACAAGTTCAGGGCATATATATGAGTCAATCCTAACTTAATATGCTTAATCAAGCTGGTGAGACCTTTCAACCCCCTCCCGCTAATTTTGTGTTGAACTCGCAGATGGTGGCAAAAATTACTGGTGCTAATGTGAACCCATATTTTTTATTTACAAGCCACATAAGCTTTGGTGCATTTTCAACTTGAAGAATAAGCATTAATGTGCCAAAAACTTTCTTAACGTTTCACTGAAATAACACAAAAAACTATATGCTACATGCTGTTATCACCATCTTGCTCAAACATGGTAAAAGAAAAGAACTCACTTAGCATTTGCAATGTCGTAGAATCGCACCGAATCATCCTCACTGGCTGTAACCAGTAAATCTTCCTTCCGATGGAAATCTATCGAATTTATCTTTCCGACCTGAAATTTTAACAGTAACTTAGATACCATGGCTTATAAAACATTTAGACTTTACTTCATATATACTTCCAGTTTCAGTGTCGTATGGTGTTGGAGAATAAAAATACAATCCTTGTATACGATTAAACAAACAAATAATGACTTAAGAAGTTGAAAGAGGAAGCGGAAGCTTTACGAAGTCAGAGAAAACTGCTCCAATTGACATACTGCGAACCATATCATCGTCGAGCACCGTAAGCGACATCGTTCTCGTTGATTGATTCTCAGGGGGAGTGAGAGAGGGAGAGCCAACACCGAGTGCTCTTCTTTCTTCTCTGATGGCCTGACCTCTTGAAAAGGTGCGCAAGCGCAATACGACAATGCGCACCGTTTTGCTAAAAGTTATGTTGTTGCAGCTGGACGGGCCCGTAAATGAACCCATGACGAATTGTACGGATGTTTGCCACACTACACGGCGTCGTTTGCTTACCGCCATCGTCGTCTTCAATTTTCGATCCCTGATACTGAACACTGTAAGTTCCCCCCCCCCCTCCTCTCTCTCCATGGACTCTTACGCTCCATTACTCGAAAAGACCAGAGTGCCACAGCCTTCGCTCCAGAAGTTCGCAGTTATTTCGATCTTCTCGAAGCTGCGGTCCGCACCGAAGTACCTGGACTCCGAATCCGAACCCGGAAGAGAAGCCATCTCTCAGTGTCTCCACTCAACCTCCCCGGCCGTTGTGGATCAATCCGTTCGAGAGCTATGCCGCCTCGTAACGGACTCGCAAATGGATATCCCTCGCGGGTTGCTGGAGCTCCAGTCCGCCCTCGAAGGATCTGATCCGAAATACATCGACCTTTTTGTTAAAGGGCTGGGGTTTCTGGTTCGGTTTGGGTTTGAGAAGAATAATGGGTCGTGGAGATTTAGTTCGACGGAGACTCACCCTTTTGTCAAGGTGCGAGAAATGAATGACTTACTGAGTTGGGCTGTGTAGTATAGAGTTTTAAGTAGATTGGAAGGAATTCATAGGAATGTTTTAAATTTTAAATGGAGTTCGCTTGAGAAATAACTCCAGGGGGTCGGCGACCCATATCATCACTAGCTGTCCTAACTTTCATCGTGTGTCGTTGGGTCTCAGGACTGTAATTTTCAGCGTAGAACTTAAATTCGTATTTTATGATTATATATGTGAATACAGTCCAAATTATTGTTGCTAAAGCAATCTACGATAGAATTTCAAGTAAGCCTTCTGGTATAAATTCGATATAACTAAACAATCATCGTTATTGGAAAATTTGGATGCTGGTGACCCTAGTTTTGCCAAGTCATTGTAGATTTTATCCTTGATGCAGTGTTTGTAATGGGTGGCAGGTTCTCTTGTGCCGACCAGAGGTTCAGTCTGAGCTCGTGCAGCAAGTATTATTGTTTATGGCACAAAATAAGCGGCTGGGAATGGTGGAAGTTTGCGAATTTTTAAGACCCTTTTTGAATTATTCGATTTTAAGGATACCCTTTTCGGATTCTTCATCCTCACTGTTTGCAAGGCATTTAGTATCATCAATGGCATCTCTTTCTTGCTCATTCCCTCTTGAGGCAATGCCAATTTTGAAGTTGCTAATGAAATGCACCAAGTATCTTCCTCGGAAAAACTCAGAAGTAAGTACTTCTTTGACAAAGTGTTGTCTAAGAAGTATAGGCTTCATTTCCTCCTGTCAAGGTGATAATTTTAAGTATAGGATTGATTGTTTCAATGCAGCTTCATGCTAATTGGGTTCTCATGTCTTGATAATTGTCAGGGATGTAGGAATTATACGTACTTTGTGGAATGTATGGTGGATACATATATAGTGGTATTGAGAAATTTGGCTGGAAGGGGATTGGTATGCTCTTATGACATGACTTCAGCACATGAAATAATTTTTCTTTATTGTTGTGTCTTCAATCGGCTGTCATGATGTACATTGACTGTACTATCTCATTTCTCTTGCATTGGTTCATTTGTAGTTACTACTTTTTTGTTCCTTTCTTGTTGTCTTTGTCAATGTTAGCAGCTGATTACTGAAGCTCAACAATGTGGTGTGGAAATGTTGGAGACTGTTCTTTCTTTATGTACATGTCATCGCGGGTTCTCAGGCGTAATTGAGCCCATAGTTGAACTGGGGAAGCGAATATTGTTTGTCCAAAGAGATCATGGTTTGCAATATGTACCTGAATTATCATCATCTGCGCTATCATTATTTGTTATCCTCATTCAGTCAGAGCTCGAACATGAACAACTTTCAATACTGAAAATTTTCCACTTCCTCCTAAAGTGGAAATGTGAAAATGGTAAGTTAAACCAGCAAGTTCATTTTTTTTATAGGTTAAAAAAATGGCAAGTTCATAAACATTCTGTTAATTAATTACATTAGTTTTATGTTCAAAGGTTTCTGTCAATGTGAATCCATGTTATTACTGATAAAAAAAAAATGTGAATCCATGTTATTGATCAAGAATATCCATGTGGTTATGCAGGGAATTACATCCACTCAATCTTTTTATTTATACACCTCGGGAACTTAATTTTCATTTGATTCCCATTCTTGTTCTTACCACATGCTTGTGATAATATACTGTTTCCTTATAGGGTCCCACAAATTATGTCCGCTATATGTCTTGATAGCCATACTCACCAATCGACCCTTTTGATTATATAATATATGCTTAGCTTCTTGAATGAATGTGTATTTACTGAAACGACACCTTGGTCTTTATTTTCCAGCAACAGCTGATCTGTGTTCATCTGGCTTAGTTTGGTTCTGACTTGCTCTGTTTATTCAGAAGTGCTGATGATTATTTTATATAATATTTTTCTTCTTTCTCCTGCCACTTTGCTTATGTAATATATCTTTTTTCTTTGAGAAGTTAAATACTTTGCTTATATAACATTTGCTACTGCAGGATATGATATCGGCAGAACTGTATCTGTTTTGAGCGAAGAGCTTTTATTTGTGTTTCCTGTCATCAGCCTCATGTCATCACCTTCTAAGTGTGTCAAAGGAGCAGCAACTGAGTTGCTTGTCACATTAGAAAAGCTCCTAGTAAAAACATTGGTGGCAACGAAGAATGAACTTGCAATGGAAAGGAGATTTCCATCTGTCAGCACACTTGGTTTGATTGTTTTTCGGCTCCTGCAACATTTATGGTTTCAGGTTTCTTTTTGTTATCTCATATCTGGACCATTTATGTTTGAAATTATATTTTGTTGATCATGGATCCTATGACTACTTATTAGAGTGCCAAGCACAATGTTGAGTGGAATACTTTATGTGCTTAAAGTGGACTAGTGTTATGTTTCAACTTCATGACATTCATTCTGTATTCAAGTTTTATATGACTCCTACTCTTAAAATAAGGTTGAATCTAATAATAATCACAATATTGTTCACCAGTCTCTAATTTAGGGTTCAAAGTGAGAGGATGGTCCAATATTAGGAATATAGTCTTATAGCTATGGAACTCTTGCCAGCAATATAAAATTCCTTTTTGTTCTGTCTTTTCAGGATCAGTATTCATCATCCAGTTTCTTCTTTTTAAATTTTTCTTCTAGTTGTAAAGCTGATGGCAAAGAAATGCTTAATTTACCAAGATCTTGGGCTTCTCTGCTAAGACAATATTCTTTATGGATCGTTGACAGACAAAAATCCTCCCCACATCTCTATATGCCTCAAGAATTGTTTTTAAATGGTAATTGGTTGGTGTTATGTAGCATGCAATGTTAAAAAGTTTTTTGATTTGGCCCTAATTTTTTTAGAAGATAAGTTTCATTTGCGTCATGTCACATGTTCGCCTTATATGCATTGTAGAAATGCCCCTGTTACTCAGTGCTGTTGCTGGTGTTTTGGTGATCCATCAGTCGCTGGGAAGTGCTGCTCTAGATTCTTTGGCATCTATTGGTGTTATGGACGCTAAACTGGGAGTTCCGTTGTTGCTAGCAATTTTATTTTACAATGACATATTCACCAGGAATGATATCTTAAACCAGAATATGTTGGTAAGCTTTCCTTTCCCATGCTGGTTTTGTTTCTTTTGTCATTAATGCAGGACATAGTATCCTTGTCTTTTGGCTCTGCCATCTACCATACTATCTAGGTATTTTTTTTCTTCCTCCAACTGTTCTTGCAGCTAAAGAGTTTGGGAATGCTTCCATCACTTGGTTCACATTCTGTGATGATTCCACTCATAGTTCAAACTATCATGCCAATGCTTCACAAGGATGCAAAACCGTATGTACTCCTAAGAAAGCATCCTTTGTCTTTTTCATTTTATATTTTTGTGATCATTTTGGTGGCCTTAACTTGTGACTGCATGTTTTGTGGCAATTTTGCTCTGTAATGGAGCATAGTCATCAAACACATACTGGATGCTGATGCTTAAATTGTTCTATGCGGCATTTGTTTTGTTAGAGCGAAAATTCGCTTTTAATTATCACATGTAGCTGGCGAAGGGCCATAACTTGAGATTGAAATGTGATAAATCTTCACGTTTATTTGTATTTATTTTGTAGCTCAGTCCTTTCCTGGACATATATACTCTTTAACTTCATTGCATGAATGATTATTTAATTTGGAAAATAATAAGAGCTCATATGCATGCCCGGTGCTATTGCTCTATGCCACGCACACAGATCTAATTATCCTAAGATATGGCAGTCAAAGTAATGTGACATTATTCCTTCACAAATGCTTGTACCAGAAGGTACATCTCATAAATCCTATGTAATAGGACCACAAGTTTTATCTTCTGGGAGGACCGTGGCTTGCTTTGCCTTTCCCATTCTAAATAAATGCAGGTGCCATAATTGAACTCCATATACCATCATTTGGATTTGTTTATATATATATATATATATTCATCAATATCTCTTACCATATTATATAGGTCTTTGGGGCCTGTCTTGTTTGTTTCTTAGAAGACAAGGGCTCTCTTAAAATTTCTTGTTCCATTGGCTCGCTGTCCCTAGCAGTGTATCTCGCACTATCCCCAAGCTAACAATATGTATTGAGTCTTTTTAATGTCCAAACGTGGTCTTGAACCATCCCATGACTATGAGTCTATTAAAAACCTCCCTCTTTTGCTTATCTGGTCTCGACTGATGACTTGTTGGCACTACTTAGCGGTGCTCTTCATCCTCACCTAGGTCTCATATGAAATTCATGTGGCTGTTACGATGGGATTTAGTTGCCTCTTATGTTTGTTATCTTTGTGAATTTAACATGTACAATTAGGTGGTCTTCTTATGACTTATGTTGCTTTTGGCCTGCATTATTAGCTTTTTATTTTATATGCAGAACATTATACGCTACAGCGACTCGTTTGCTCTGTCAAACCTGGGAGACCAATGACCGTACCTTTGGGAGTTTGCAGGTAAGAACTTTCTTCTTCTTCTGCTTTCTCTATTGTCTGATTGCATCTATCCTATTTTAATTGAATGTGGATAAGACAAGTTTTTGGCCTTCTTTTGCTACAATTTACTCACCATGACTCTAGCAGTGCCTGAGCAGGCTGGACACACTTGGGTGAGGCTTGGCCCTATATTTATGGCTATATCAAAGGACAGCTCTTGTTAGTAACGTAGATATTAGTTTCTGATCCTAATCAATGCGTCAAAGCTGCATGTTGGTTAAGGAAGAAAGATGAAATAAAAAATTTCTTTCCTTCTTGGTTTATAAGATGATACAGATGACCTTTCCCCCCTGAAATACTGACTTAAGAGCCATCAGAATTCATAGCAGATACACCAAACCCTAGCAAAATGTCATATGATGTGCACTTGCCATTTTTTCTGTTATGATTGCCAAGTTGTTCTTATAATTCTCTTATTCTCATCATTTAGGGTGCCCTACTCCCAAAACGGTTCAATGAATTCGTGTCTCAGAGAAATATATGTATCAGTATTGCTGCTTCCATTCGGGATGTTTGCAGAAAAAACCCTGATAGGGGTGTGGACCTCATCTTGTCTGTTTCGGTATGCGTTTTCAAAGCTGTTTCTTTTCTTCATCCTATGTGTGCCATTCTAAGATCAACTTTTTTTGCCTTCAAATTTATAGGCTTGCATTGAGAATCGAGATCCTGTAGTTCAAGCTCTTGGCTTTCAAAGTCTTGCCCACCTCTGCGAAGCTGATGTAATCGGTAAATCTAGTTTGCTGTGAACTTAAAATCTTTTTCCATTTCCCATATACTCCTCAAGTAAAGCTTAAAATTGAAAAATACTTATAAAAAAAGCTTAAACATGGAGACTTGGCTTCTTTATTTTTTTGAACACATCTGATTTGTCTAAAAACCTCATGATATCTTTAGCAGCCATTATTAATGAGGATTCGGAATATCACTCATTGATCAACCAACGAGAGATTCAACATCACAAATTATGCTGCTCCTTTCCCCGTTATAAAAGCTTGGTTGGTTGTTGAGGTTAAGGATTATCGCCCTATTAGCTTGGTGAGTGGGATGTATAAAATCATCTCAAAAGTCTTAGCGAATAGGTTAAGCATGGTGGTGGAGAAAGTAATATCAAGGCCCCAAGATGCCTTTGTGAAGGGGAGGCAAAAACTTGATGCGATGCTTATTGCCAACGAATGTCTGGATAATAGACTCAAGTCGGGAGAGCCAGGGCTTCTTTGCAAACTACACATGGAAAAGGCCTACGATCGAGTCAATTGGAGCTTCTTACTCTATTTGCTAGAGAGATGTGGGTGAAGTGGTGCTCATGGATCAAACATTGCATTTCTACAGTACATTTCTCTATCTTGATTAATGGTACAACAAACGCTTTCTTTCAGAGCTCACAAGAATTGAGACAGGGGATCCCTCATTTCCATTACTATTTGTTTTCGAAATGGAAGCATTTAGCAAAATGATCGATGGGGCCGTGGCAGGTGGTTTTATATTTGGCTTTACAGTGGGGGAGGCAAATACTGGCTCACTCAATATTTCGCATCTCTCATTTGCCGATGATACAATGTTATTTTTAAGGACAGCCAGGATCATATCCATTCATTGAGGGCTCTCTTTCTATGCTTCAAAGTCATTTCCAGTTTGAAGGTGAACTTGGGCAAATCAAAGGTAGTTCTGGTGGGCATGTGGATAATGTGGATAGTATGACTACTATTTTGGGATGTAAGATTTCTCATCTACCTATANATGGATCAAACATTGCATTTCTACAGTACATTTCTCTATCTTGATTAATGGTACAACAAACGCTTTCTTTCAGAGCTCACAAGAATTGAGACAGGGGATCCCTCATCTCCATTACTATTTGTTTTCGAAATGGAAGCATTTAGCAAAATGATCGATGGGGCCGTGGCAGGTGGTTTTATATTTGGCTTTACAGTGGGGGAGGCAAATACTGGCTCACTCAATATTTCGCATCTCTCATTTGCCGATGATACAATGTTATTTTTAAGGACAGCCAGGATCATATCCATTCATTGAGGGCTCTCTTTCTATGCTTCAAAGTCATTTCCAGTTTGAAGGTGAACTTGGGCAAATCAAAGGTAGTTCTGGTGGGCATGTGGATAATGTGGATAGTATGACTACTATTTTGGGATGTAAGATTTCTCATCTACCTATGAAATATCTTGGCCTCCCATTGCATGCTCATTACAAATTGATATCCATTTGGAATGATGTACTAGAAAAGGTGGAGAGGAAACTTGCTAGTTGGAAGCGGATGTACTTATCCAAAGGTGGCAGAGTTACACTTATCAAAGTACCCTCTCCAACCTACTGACTTATTGCCTCTCTTTATTTCCGCCCATCAAAGGTGGCTCACTGCATGGAGAAAATACAGTGGGATTTTCTATGGGGAGGGATGAACGATGCTTTCAAATTTCATTCTACCATTTGTTCCCCAATTTCGGAAGGAGATTTGGGTATCTGCAATTTGCAGCTTTTTAATAAGGCGTTGTTGGGTAAATGGCTACGGAGGTATCCCATAGAACATGGAGCTTTGTAGAGAACAATTTTAGACTCAAAGTATGGTAGAGCATGGGGAGGTTGGTGCTTGACCGAGGTGAGTGGATCCTATGGGGTGGGACTCTGGAAGCACATTCAACGTGGATGGACTGACTTTTCTAGATTTACCCGTTTTGAGGCAGGTGACGGGTCCCAAATCAAATTCTGGCATGACATGTGATGTGGTGACAGGGCACTTAAGGAAGCTTATTTCGACTTCTTTGGTATAGCAAGAATGAAGGAAGCCTCGATTGTGGACCTCCTTGACCAATCTAACGGTAATTCCCAATGGAATATCACATTTCTTAGAGCTGTCCATGATCAGGAAGTTGAAGCAATTTCTGAATTTTACAATCTAATATATTCTGTTCTTATGAGGGGGGGAGGTGAAGACAAGCTTTTTTGGCGACCCTCAGCAAAAGTGAAGTTCATAGTATGCTCCTGCTACCAACCCATCTCTAAGCGTAATGTAAATCCCTTCTCGTGGAAGAGCATTTGGAAGACAAAAGCTCCCTTAAAGGCATCCTTCTTTCTATGGACAGTTTTTTTGGGGAAGATTCTCACTACCGGCAACCTAAGGAAACGGCACTTCTTAGATTGCCGCAATTTGGAAGATGGTTCCAATCTGCCTATGGTGGTGTCTTTGTAGGGAAAGGAACAAGTGAAGCTTTGAAGATCGAGAACGGTCATTAGATGAACTTAGAACCTTCTTTTTTAACACCTTGTTCCAATGGTCGATTGTTGTAGATTTTAATGGCATGAACATCTATGAGTTTCTTGTATCACTAGAGCATCACTCCTAGGCGTTGCTCTTGTATATGACCCGTGTGCTTGGGCTTTTGCCTATTTCTATGATCAAAAAATTCTTATTTACTGATCAAAAAATGAAAGCTTGGTTGGACTTAAAATAACGGCTTGATTTTTATTTAGCTAAACTCAATGTGAAATATTAACTTTTCTCTCAATAAAAAAAAAAATAGCGTCGTTGTGGCAACAAATGCCTTAAAGTAGCCTGCTAGACTATATGCCAAAAAAAGGGTCCCTCAAGGTCCTATGATCCCTGATTGGCAGATTGACTTGGCATCAATCAGCGCACTCTTCTGAGTTAACTAAGGAAACAAGTACAGAATTCACCTACTAGTTGGTTGTGGTGCTGTTTTTACTGCACATAATGCTTGATTGGAATCCTGAAGAGCATACACAGTTTGAAGAAATAGTCACGGTAGCGCTTCCATAATCATGATTATTACCTATTATTTTCTTCAAAGTTTTGAACCTTTGGCGATAACTCTGGCAGTATATGGATATGCTGTTAAGCCTTGTCCAACATTTTAGTGAATGATAGCCTGGGCTGGGCTTACATAAGCATTTTTCTTTGGTTTCAGTTTAGATCCTTTTAATGAGGATGAGGGTGGATAACTGAAGTTATCTGAGGAAACTCTTTTTGTTCCAAGCAACCCAAATCATTTCTCTATCTTCTTCTTTTTTCTTTTTTTAAAAAAAAAAAAAGATATTTGGGAAAGACAGTATCAAAGTTCAGGATCCATTTGTACTTTGCGAATGCTTCAATATTGTTGTTTTTCCTAAGAAATTGTTAATTTCAAGTGTTATTTGTTATTGAATTATAGGTATTTCACTAAAATAAAGTATCCTGAAAGTATTCAATGTTTGCATATGTCCAGATTTTTATACAGCTTGGGATGTTATTGCGAAGCATTTGCTAGATTACTCCACTGACCCAGCTCTTGCACATAGGTAAGTATGTCTGGGTATGATATTTTTGGATTATGGGGAGGGAGGGAGGGAGCTCCTAGCAAGTTGGAAAGGGCAGTTTAGTAGCCTTCAATGCGCATTACTATAGAGAATTAATCCGTCTTGCTTGTTGTCGGGAAAGAAATGCGTGTAGTGTGGTTACTGGTATTCAAGGCATCATTTCTTAATACCTTTTTTAGAGTAGTACAACTTTTTGTATCTCTTCTTTTTGAGAATTTTAGAGCTCTTTCATTTTGCTTGTTAGGTGGATCTCCCATATACTTCCTCTGTACAAGGCAGCACCCTTTTATCATATTAATAACATTTTATTCTTGAACTACAAAAAATTGTTTTATTGGCAGCATTTGCCTTCTGCTGAGATGGGGTGCAATGGATGCTGAAGCATACCCAGAAGCTTCAAAGAATGTTTTGCATATTTTATGGGGCATTGGTACCTCTGTCCATCCTGGTCATGACTTAAAATGGGCAAAGGCAAGGACCTCTGCTTTTGTGGCCTTGACCCAATATGAGGTAATATTATGAACAGTTGCAGTAAATTTCCCCAATCTTAATTACTTTATGCCTTCGATGTGTAGACTATATTAAATCCTGCATCCAATTTGGTGGTTATATTATCACATTTTTCTGCTTTGAATTTACTTTTTCTTCAATGCAATCTTCTTAAATAATTTTTTTTTTCTATATAATGTTCTTCA
This sequence comes from Pterocarya stenoptera, assembly GCA_003123785.1. Lineage (NCBI taxonomy): Eukaryota > Viridiplantae > Streptophyta > Magnoliopsida > Fagales > Juglandaceae > Pterocarya > Pterocarya stenoptera. The sequence goes on from QEOT01006912.1 coordinate 137,522, forward strand.
GGTATCACATGCTGATAAAAGTATTCCAGAATTCAAGAATAGGAGCTTGGAGCTGCTTTTTTCTGAGACCAACTCCAATGTACTCAGGGCCATGGAAGAATTTCATGTCAAGATCATAACATATGAGCACGTGTAAGCTTTAAATTTCCTTCCAACTTTTTACTGCTCCATATGTTCGAGATATATTGGAGACGGATGAACTTTTTGTCAACATGCTTCAGCACTCGCCGAAGATTGATCAAGGAGAAAAGAGTTGCAGGAAGTAAGATTGAGAAGCTGCTGGATGTATTTCCTCAGGTTATCCTCTCTTCAGGTATCGTGAGCTACTGGTCCATATAGCATCCACAAAAAAAATGTTAATTTGCTTGTGCCATCAAAATTAATGCTAGTTACTTTGACTTTGTTCTTTGTTGACTGAAAAAAAAAATGCATGGATGATAGTGCTTTGTAATTCTCTAATCCCACAATATGAATGATCCACAGAGTGGGTAGGTCATAAAAGTAGTCATGGGTGCTAAGTCTCACATTTGATAATTGCTAAGTGAAATTGGGCTTTATAAGTGATTCTAAGGAATTCAAATTGGCTTGTCTTTTTGGGCTTATAGCACAAATGTGGCTAGCGCTTTCCTTGGTTGTTACATGCTTAGTATTGAATCATCGCTTCGGTGGCCAAAACAAATTTTTCTGATTTCAAAAAGTTGCTTAACTACTTTTGCCTGCACAATGCACAAAGTTTCATAGGTAATTATTTTTGGACAATGATACACATACAACTATTTTGCAACAGGTTTCAAAAGATAATTATTTTTGGACAATGATACACATACAACTATTTTAAAAATCATTTTAAATCAACCAATGTAATTGTGACACTTCATTAAAAAATAATTTCTATTTTACGTAGCTACCCTTCATCTTAAGTAGAGTGGTAAAATAGTTGTAGACTAATTGTAGGTTTAATATTTTCCATTATTTTTTCATTGACAAGACTAGGCATATTGCAAAGTGATGGCAGTGGCTTTTGATGATGGCAATTAATCAAATAATTTATGGTGGTGAATTTTTCTGTGGTGATAATTAATCAAATCTTAACAGCATAGTCCCCTCCACCCTTCCCCATGGCTATTTCTGTTCTGATCTTATAAGCATTGCATTTGCAGAGGAAAAAAGTAATGCCAAAAAATTACCCGGTGCAGCTCTATTATCTCTTTCCTTCACTCCTAAAGATGGGAGCAATCAGGGGCCATCAAAGGTAAGATACATAATTGATGATTTGTGTTTCTTGAGGATTTACTCTAAGATTGTATTTTGTTCAGGGATTACGAGATCCACATGCTGGATATGAGAATGCAATGGTGGAAATAGCAGCATCTCTTCAGCTCTCAAGAAATATTTTCTTTGCACTTCTTTCACTGCAGTCATGGGATCCCTTTGTGCGACGTTGGATGAGAGCTGATATATTGTATTTTGATGCTAAATCACCTCCCACTGTCTTGGATAAATCTTCCAAAGCGGCTAATGATATCCTTAAGGTTGACTATCGCCTTGAACTTTCAAAATACTGCTTCTACAACCTTGTATTTATTGCATTAATATCAAAGAGATTCTGTGTAGTAGGTGGTCTAATTCTTTTTATATTTTTTTGTCATGCAGAGTATGATACGAATAGCAGAAGAAGCCATCCCTAGATCTTCTGAAAATGTTGCATTAGCCATTGGTGCACTTTGTTCAGTATGAATTTTACAGGATTGTAAATTTTTTTTCTAGATTTATAATCTACCGCTGTGCGTATTATCAGTCAACTGCCTATTTCTCATCAATAAAATTCTTATTTACTGATATAAAAAAAAAAAAAAAAAAAATTGCATATTGTCAGTCAACTGTCAAAGGAAATGTATGAGATCAAAGGAATCATTGTGAAAAGACTCTAAAATTATGCCTGTGTACTCCAAGATGGAATATCTAGATTGTGGGAACAAACCCTATCTCATATGCCTCAGTTATGGATAATTTTGCATTATAAATGTGCCAGATGGCAAGTCATCCTTTTTTCAGAGTAACTTATTCTCTGTCTTCTTCATTAAAAATTGAAATTTTAGAATCAACTGGTAGGCTCAGTAGGGACCCTGGCCCCCTGTGGTGCTCTCAAGTGTCTTCCATGCATTCAACATTTTTTAATAAATTGTAGCACTCAGTAATGTATTCTTTTAGGAATTTGACTTCACGATTGACATTCTTTTGTCAGGTCTTGCCTCCATCTGCCCATACTGTTAAATCAACTGCTTCAGAGTTCCTGTTTAATTGGTTGTTCCAGCATGAACATGAACACCGCCAATGGTCAGCTGCTATTTCTCTTGGATTGATCTCAAGTTGCCTTCATGTAACCGATCATGAGCAGAAATTTCAGATCATCACTGGACTTGTTGAGGTGTTCGCTGCTCTGGATTTTTTAGAAAACTCATTAAGTAGTGTACTGTATTTCAAAAAATAAAAACATCTGTTTTGACTTGGTGGGAACGATCTCTTTGCTCTGAAATTGTGATGTTTTAAGCTTTGATATCTTGGATTGTATTATAAAAAAAGGGCCTTTGTTAGATTCAAAATCTCGGGTTGAATTCTTGCTTATCGTAGGCATTGACTTTGTTGGATGGGTTGCTCGAAGGTAGTCCTCATCGAGACAAAGACTTTTGAGCTTTCATATGCAGGAAGTCATGCTGTTTGTATTATAGAGAGAGGAAGGAAGGTGACTAAAGAGTTAGTACTAAGTAGTTTAACAATGCTTTGGGTTGTTCTGTCTCTGGAAGATTGTGTTCAATCGGATGGCAAGAAGGAATTTATTAGAACATTCAGCTTTGGTGGCAGTGCCTATATTGCACAAAGGTCCTCAAATGCTTATGGTTGTTATCTGACCATAGTAGAGTGCAGAGGTGGTGGAAGGAGAAGTTTACTCATCTTCCCTAAGGAAGTGGAAGGCAAAGGTTGGAGAAAGATGGCTTTGGAACTTAGTGAGCTGTGTGGCAATGTGGGTAAAGCTGGAGGGAAGAAATATGGGGGTGCTGAGATCATACAACAACCTTGCAAAATAGTCACATGCAGTGGTACAACCTCCAAGACCTACACTGAGGTAGTCTCATGCTCTACTCCTGCCATCAAAGGAGGCGTCAGAAGAACATAGGAGTATCTGATAAGAATAGGGTTGTCGTACTGAGATGTGGAGGGCTATAATGGTATTTTGAAGGAGAGAGAAGTTACCGTTGTGGAGCAAGGCAAAGAGAAAAGGTTTGATGTGCAGCCAGCCAGAAGGCCTTAAGCAATAAGAGATGGGGGCTCTCTATTCAAGGGGCGTGGTGCAGAGAAGACGTTTATACAAAGCATAAAAGAGGAGCTGATTGACTTAAGGCAGTGGGGCATGGGTTTAATCCTCAAGTTAAATCAGGACATGGGCTTGGGCTTAGAGGCCCGATACATGCCTAAGTTTATGGACTCACAAAGGGGCTCAGAAGCAAATATAGAACCATGTAGAACAAGGGCACGAGAAAGGAAAGCAGAAAGCCCATGATCCAACAGGGCGCCCAACTAGGCCATGGTGGGTCAAACACACGGGCTTCTCCACATACAAAACTGAGTCATCTTCCGGAGCTGCAACATTACCGTCGACGTTGACGATACACCGAATGGTGACACCATATAACCGACCAACGAAGGCATTCGACTCGGTTGCCAACATCCCGGTCGATGAGGGGGCGGCTCCGGCATTGAGGAGAATGGATGTTGGATTGGTTTCTGGTGCAAAAATCATCGTTTAATAAATTCCGATTCACCTTGCTTCAGTTTTCTTTTAAGCAAAGTCAATATGACTCTTCTCTATTTCTCGACAAGACATCTACTGGCATTGTTCTTCTTCTGGTTTATGTTGATGATATAGTTATTATTGAGACGGATCCTGCCTTGATCTCCCGACTGCAGCAAAATCTTCAAGCCTCATTTCATATGAAGGATCTTGGTCCTCTTATGTACTTCTTGGGGTTGGAAGTTCATACTGATCCAGGATTAATTTTTTTGAATCAGCATAAATACACTCAGGATTTGATTACTTTGGCTAGCCTTCAAGATACTTCTTCTGTGGATACTCCTTTGGAAGTAAACACGAAGTATCGTAGGGAGGAGGGAGATCTCTTTTCCGACCCTACTATGTATTGACAGTTAGTGGGTAGCCTAAACTATTTGACTATTACTCGACCAGATATTTCATTTGTTGTCCAGCAGGTTAGTTAGTTCATGCAAGCTCCATGTCATCTACATTTAGCTGTTGTTCATCGTATTATTCGATATCTTTGAGGATCTCCTAGTCGTGGCCTGTTCTTCCCTACTATGACTTCTCTTCGCCTTGTGGCTTACAGTAATGTTGATTGGGCAAGATGTTTTGATACGCGACTATCTATTAAGGGTTGGTGCATGTTTCTTGGTGACTCTTTGATATCTTGCAAGAGTAAGAAACGGGATCGTGTTTCCAAATCTTCCACCAAATCCAAATACCGTGTGATGTCCGCTGCTTGTTCTAAGATTCTATGGCTTCGTGGTCTTCTTGCTGAGCTTGGTTGTGTTCAGTCCGATCCTACTCCTCTCCATGCTGACAACACTAGTGCCATTTAGATTGCCGCAAATCCTGTTTTTCATGAACGTACAAAAACATCGAGGTGGATTGTCATTCCATTCGAGAAGTCTTGGACACTAGTATCATTTCTCTTCCTCATGTTTCTACTGACCTCCAGATTGTTGATGTGTTTACAAAGGCCATGACATGACAACGTCATCAGTTTCTTGTGGGCAAATTGATGCTTTTTGACCGACTAGCATCAATTTGAGGGGGGATGACAGCTAGACCTTCCTTATTTAGCTTTCCTAATCTGTATATATATACTTCCATACTTAGACAGATCATGTTCCTTACTCAGACAGATTATCTAAATAGTCCTAGTTTCCCTTTGTAGACGGATTTGATTGCTGTAAATTTGGCTTGATTCTAGCCTTGTATCACGCACACTTGTGCCTATATACTGAAAGAAAATCCTCACAAAGGAGGCATTCAATCCAATTTGACAAGTTTATGGTCCTAACCTAGATTGCACTCGAAATTTATTATGGGATGAGCTGGCTGGACTATACAGCACATGGGACCTACCTTGTTGTATTGGTGGTGATTTCAATGTCACTGGTTACCGAGTGAAAGATTGGGTAGTTCTAGCTTTAACCCAACTATGGTAGACTTCTCTAACTTCATCTTTGAACAAGATTTACTGGATATTCCTCTTGCAAGTGGCTCCTTCACTTGGTCAAGGATTGATAGATTTCTTATCTCACCGGAATGGGAAACACAATATCCGAATCTTATTCAAAAGACTCCCCAGGTTGTGTTATGATCACTTTCCTATCCTCCTTGATTGTGGTGGCCTTCATAGAGGCCCAAGGTATTTCAAGTTTGAGAACATGTGGTTGAAGTCAGAGGAATTTCTCGACAGAGTCTGACAGTGGTGGTCTTCTTACCAACTTCATGGCAACCCAAGCTATATCCTGGCAGGCAAATTGAAGTCCCTGAAGAAAGATTTGAAGGTGTGGAATGAGCAAGTATTTGGTGATGTGGAAAGCCACAAAAATATTCTCTTGGAAGAACTCAAGGGATTGGAGGGAATGGAAGAGGAGAGGGAATTGTCTGAAGCAGAGAGGGCTCGTAAAACCCAAGTGACTACAGACATTGAAAGGGTTTCTTTATTGGAAGAAATATCCTGGAAACAAAAATCGCGAGCATTATGGTGGAAGGAAGGGGATAGACGCACCAAGTTCTTCTATCGGTGGTTAATTCACATAAGAGAAATAACGCTACAGAGATGTTGATGATTGATGGGGTGGCTTCCTCCAACCAAACCAAGATCATAAATCACATTGTCAACTACTATGAGAATGTGCTCACAGAACAATTTTCTTGGAGAGCGAGATTAGATGGGCTTGCTTTTGATGTCCTTGATCCATAGGAAATGGAACAACTTGAAAGGCCATTTGATGAGTTAGAGGTTAGACAAGTATTGAAGTGCATGGCGGGGTGACAAAGCTCCAGGTCCAGACGGTTTCTCTATGGCTTTTTTCCAAACATGTTGGGAAGTGCTTAAAGGATACATCATGGGGATCTTCCATGAATTTCATGAAAATGGAAGGTTTGAAAAAAGCATAATGCAACTTTCATAGTGCTCATACCAAAAAAGCGTGGAGTGCTAGAGGTAAAAGATTACCGTCCCATTAGCTTGGTGGGTGGGTTGTACAAAATTCTTTCCAAAGTATTGGCAAATAGGTTGTGCAAGGTGTTGGAGAAGTTAATATCGAAGCCTCAGAATGCCTTTGTCAAAGGTAGGCAAATCCTTGACTCAGTGCCTATTTCCAATGAATGTTTGGATAGTAGACTCAAGTCAGGAGAGCCGAGGCTCTTGTGCAAGCTGGATATGGAAAAAGCATATAACCATGTCAACTAGAGTTTCTCACTATACATGCTCGAGAGACGTGGCTTTGGTACGAAATGATGTACATGGATCCATCATTGTGTCTCTACAGCATATTTGTCTATATTGGTGAATGGCACACCAAAAGGCTTCTTTAAAAGCTCACAAGGATTGAGACAAGGTGACCCTCTATCTCCGCTACTTTAGTAAGATGATCTCAAGTGTTGTGGAGGGTGGGTTCATATCTTGATTCTTGGTGGGAGAGGCATCTACAGGCTCACTCAACATATCTCATTTATGATTCACCAATGATACCTTAATCTCTTGTGGACCAGCCTTGATCAAATTTGAGCTTTGAGGGCTTTACTATTATGCTTTGAAGTTGTATTTAGGTTGAAGGTGAAGTTGGCAAAATCAAAAGTAGTGTCAGTGGGGATGTTCCTAATGTGGAGAGTAGGCTTCCATTTTGGGATGCAAGATATCTCAACTGCCCAAGAAATATCTTGGCCTCCCGTTGGGTGCTACATTCAAATCGAAATCTATTTGGGTTATGTGCTAGAAAAAATGAAGAGGAGATTAGCTAGTTGGAATAGGATGTATTTATCCAAAGGTGGTAAGGTCACTTTAATCAATAGTACTCTTTCCAATTTGCCAACTTATATCCTCTCATTATTCCTATTCCCCGCTAAGGTGGCTCATTGCAGGGTGAAACTCCAACGTGACTTCTTATAGAGAGGAATTAACGACGACTTTAAATTTCAATTGGTGAAATGGGCTACAATATGTTCTGCAATCAAAGGAGGTTTGGGCATTCGGAATTTGAAATCCTTTAACAAAGCCTCATGGGGAACCATGGAGAGGATGGTGTTCTAATGAGGTGAGTGAGCCTTATGGAATGGGGTTATGGAAGCACATAAGAAGAGGTTGGGGTACATATGCACGTAATACCCGCTTTATTGTGGGCAATGGAGCCAAGGTCAAATTTTGGCATGATACATGGTGCGGCGTAAGGGCACTCAAGGAAACCTATCCACAAGTTTATGGTTTGGCAAAGAATGAAAGAAGCCTCGATTGCGGATCTATTAAATCATCTCCAATGGTATTCCCCAATGGAATGTTATATTCCTTAGAGATGCACAAGATTGGGAAATTGATTTTTTTTCTGCATTCTTTGGCCTTTTGTATTCCACCCGTTTGTTGGGGGGAGTTGAAGACAAGATTTTTTGGTGCCCCTCTGAGAAATGGATATTTCACAGTCTGATCTTTATACCAGGCCATGACTGCGCACAACACAAATTCATACCTATGGAAGAGCATTTGGAAGACAAAGGCACCTATAAAGGCAGCCTTTTTTGTATGGACAGCTTCATTGGGGAAGATCCTCACTCTAGACAACTTGAGGAAATGTCGAATCATAGTCATGGATTGGTATTGTATGTGCAAGAAGAGCAGAGAGTCCGTTGACTGCCTATTACTTCATTGCGAGATTGCCATGACTTTGTGGAATGAAGTCTTTACTCGGTTGGGACTAGCTTGGGAGATGCTGAGAAGGGTAAGAGATCTTCTAGCTTCTTGGAGAGGCATTCAGGGCAACTCTCAAATTGCATCAATATGGAAGATGGTCCCAACATGTCTATGGTGGTGCATTTGGAGGGAGAGGAATGCAAAAAGTTTTGAAGATCAAGAACGATCAATGGATGGGCTTAGAAACTTATTTTTCAACGCTTTACTACATTGGTCGATTGTAATTGATTTTCATGGCATGACCTTCCATGGATTCCTTGGATCTCTAAACTAGCATGCTTAGGCGTTGCTCTTGTATATCCCATATACTTGGGCTTTTGCCTACACTTTTGATCAATATATATTTGTTTACCGGTAAAAAATAAATAATTTTTTTTTTTCATTTCTAGATTTTTTTGGCTTGATCATTCCAGTCTAAGGAAAGCAGCAATTTCATTTGGTCCCTTGAGTAGAGTGAAATACTTTGTCATTAATTGCTTATATGAACAATTACTCGTGATTTTTATAAAATATTTTTAGATTTTTGTTCTCATTGGTTAAGAATCTAAGATTATTGACCATTTAGGATAAATTATGCAAATGCACCTTGAGGTTTGGTAAAATAGCCAGCAGTGCAGCAGTTACCTCCTATTTTTAACAATGAAGATTCACCCTCTGAAGTAGTCGTGTTTTTGTTTTCTAATTTTCCTTATCTATCCAGCAGGAACTGCATCCTCACTTGGGTTTACTTTTGCATGAAAAATTAGTTTGAAATAAGAATATTCTGCCACAGTTAATAATGACAAGTGACGGAGGGTTTCATGAGGGTTTACCTGTTATTTGGATCACAAGTCTTAGGGGTTGGAATGTTTTTGAAAATAGGGTACAATTACTTGACATTTAGTTGTTACTCCTGTGTTATCTTCTTGTCCAGCTTAGCCATCTAATTCTTATTGCTTGTAAAGCATCGAGAGTTTATATATACTCGGTGTGCATTTAAGAAGGTTAAATGCATTACCTGGTGGTGTATTTACCAATAGTGCTTCACTTCAGGTTTTAGGTAGTAGCAAAAGCATCCTTGTCAAAGGAGCTTGTGGTGTTGGCTTGGGTTTTTCATTCCAAGATCTTCTAACCAGGGTTGAAGCTACTGATAACTCTTTGGACAAAGACACCAGAAAGATGCAGGAAGAGGACTTGGTAAGAAAGATTGTAAAGGTCTTATCGCTAATGATATGTAAGCTCACTCAGTCTTCATCTGATATAGTGGAAAGTCTCTCTGCATATATCATGCCAGATGCATCTGATCTTGATGCTGTTAAAACTGCTGATCTACTGTGCGAGAACTGTGATGACTTGGAGGAAGATATCTGGGGTGTTAGTGGACTTGTCCTTGGTTTGGCGAGCTCTGTTGGTGCAATATACAGAGCTGGGGCACATGATGCTGTGCTCAAGATAAAGGACTTAATCATATCGTGGATTCCACATGTGAACTCTCTTGTTCAAAATTTTGATTCTTGCAGTCAAGATTCTGAGATTGTATTGTCAGTAGGTTCCTGTCTTGCACTTCCCATTATCGTGACTTTCTGCCAGAGAGTAGAATTGATGAATGATAGTGAACTAGATCATCTTGTGAATGGCTATAGGGAGCTCATTTCTGAGTTAGTTTCTGTTAAAGCATCTAGTATTTCTCGTCAGAGTTTGTTAATGGCATCATGCATTGGAGCTGGAAGCCTCCTTGCCTGCATTTTGAATGAAGGGGTGCATCCTATTGAAGTTGAGTGTGTCAAAGGTTTACTAGAATTGTTTAGAGAGTGTTATTCCAATCCTTCCCCTCCTCTTATCCAAGTGGGTGGGGTGTTCGGAGTTGTCAATGCCATGGGAGCAGGTGCTGGGATTTTGGTTCATGTGCATCCTCTAACCTCCTCAATGCAGACCGGTTTTGAGCAAAAGGTAATTTTTTTGCTGTTCTTACCATAACATCTTTCTTTTTTTAACCGATATCCACTTCTTGTTCGGTTATGCATTCAAATTACTATTCGTGTTTATTGAACAGGAATCTCGCTATCTCAGGGGTCCTTTACTTTCAAGTCCAGTTTGTGAGCCGAATTTGACATCATTGATGCAGGAGATATTTCTTGTTGCCCAAAATTCTGATGGGCATCAGCTGCAACAATATGCAGCATGGGCAGTTTCATTTCTTCGGCATCATTTGTGGTACAAGGAACCTCTCAACATTGACAATGGTATCAAGACTAGTGAAGCTGGTTCAAAGTCTGTGTCTCAAATTTTTTCTGAGGACAGTGTGGTTATGAGGCTCTGTTTGTGGTTAATGCATCTGGATGTTTCTGAGGTAAGTCTGTTGCTTCAAGTTCTGTGGGTTCACTATGTCCATAGCTTTTTTATTTTCTCAGGCTCTGGCAGTTCCTTTAAACTAAGATATATGTGTGTCTATATCCAATATGCTTGTCAATTACTACCATTTCTTCTCCCTGTTGATATGGTTATGGTTAGTACATTTACTCATTTATCTTGATTGGCTGACGTATTCTTAATACTGGAAAAGGATTCTGTTGACGAATCTATTTAACTTCTTAATTTAAATTCATTCAGACGGGCCCCATTGCACATGTTGGCACTGTAGCTACTGTGTTCAGGTGCCTTTCACGTGCTCCTAGGTTGCCAGTCTTGGATTGGGGTGCAACCATAAGACGCTGCATGAGATACGAGGCTAAAGTTGCTGAGTTGTTACCACCTGATTCATCTCTTGAAGAAGGAATCCTCAGGAAGCAATGTTTGCAGTTTTCATTAGCTCATGCAAACCAGTTTGATCCACTAGCAACTTTCCTCGATGAGATGTCCGACCTGTCCAGATTTAAGACACTTGAACTGAATCTGCGATCATGTCTGCTCATTCACCTGGCAGACCTGATAAAAGTATTTTCAGGTTCCAGGATTGAGAAACTATTTAATGATTTAACTTACTACTTGCCTTCGGTTACTTCAATGTTGCGGAGTTCGTGCTGGAAGGGTCTATATCAGTGCCTAGATGAAGCTTCTCTTGACTCTGTAGACTACATATCCCACATTGAAAGGTGCATGGAGGTGCTTTTTGCCCAGTTGCCAGTATTGGGAGCAGCAGCCATCATAGAAGTGGATCGGCTTAGTTCTGTAGAGGAGTGGTCTGAGGCCATTAGATGTTTAGGGAAGGCTCGACGGGTTTGGTTATTGACTTTTCTGCAGGTATGCCTGTCACTTGAGAAAATTCTTGTTCTAGTTTGCTGCTTCATAGAAATGCTGACATTGAGATAACATTTTTTTTAGAAGAGGACGGAACCCCAATGACACTGAGATAATATGAGCCTTCTTTACTGGTTACACCTTTTTAAGGAATATCATGCTTTCCATTGTTTTTCTGATACAAATTAATTGAACTTTTTTTATATAGGTACAAATTAATTGAAATTTTTCCATTGTAATGCACTACATTAACTTGTGAATACTGATCGATTTACATGAATTCATAACTATATCACAGGTTTCAGAGGACCCAATCCGAAGAGATGGTCAGTTGACTCAGTCTAAAGAATTAATTAAAAAGATGCAAGCCAAAGCCAAGCTAGTTAGGATGGGTTCCCTCCCATTGACTGAGCTGGGAAGACTAAAAGCTTATATATTAAACTCTGAATCACATGGTTAGTTTCTCTATGCCATGGTAACCAGCCACAATGCTGAAGAGAATGAGAATTGCTTTATGGTACTCTTACATACCTGAAAGCATCTAAAGCTTCTGACATATGAAATATATTATCTGCAGGTATCTGGGATGTGCTCATTGAAGTTGTAGCAGCTTTGCAACATGCAGAGGAAAGTGTCAAAAGACAGTGGGTTGCCGATGCAGTAGAAGTTAGCTGCATATCAAGTTATCCTTCCACGGTAGGCACTAAGCATCAAATCCCTTCAATGTGGAATGATTAAAATTAAAAGGACATAGGGGACCATTATAAATACGGGCATGGTCACTCTCACATCTGTCAGGATTGGAAGACAAAAAACTCTTGTTAATGGTGACTTGAATGGGGAGAAATGAGGTACAATGAAAAACAGCAAATCAGTATTGATGACATGTCAAGGATTCGTTACAGTTCTTTAATGAAGCCTAAAACCGTTTTGTTTGACATGCAGGGTAGTGCTGATGGCACAGTTTACATATATTTTGTTTAAGTGCTGCTAACAGTAAAATCATTTAGGTGAAGAGTTTCAAGTGTTTTTTTTTTTTTTTTTTATGGTATTCCCCCTTGCCTTGCTTTTTGGTGAATTGATCCGTATGCCTTTCTGGACAGTGTAATTAATGACTTGCGGTAGCTGTGGATTTAATGAAATCTAAATTTTACCTTTGCCTTGCCCAGGCTTTTTACTAAAATTCTTTCTCCACAGGCACTTCAGTTTCTCGGTCTGCTATGTGGTAGCTGCTGCAAATACATGCCTCTTCTGATTGTGGATCAACATGCTGTGTTGAGTGATCTACCAGTTGCCCTCACTTCTCTCATGTCAGACTCCAGCTGGGATGTTGTTGCAGAATCAGTTGTTTCTAATCTCTGGGCATCAACGGAGCGCATTTACAAATGGGCTACACAAAAAGTATGCAGTGATGATACAGCTGACACACAACCTATAGATGAAAGTGAGAGTTATATGGCTGTTTTTCTATTGCGTGTAATGCATACGACTTGTGGATATTTGAAAGACCACTTGCCTCTAGACAAACAGCTGAAGCTTGCGAACATGGTTATCCTTGAAAACGTGGCTTTTGAATGAGGTTAAAACCAGAATGTGCGCGGGCAATTTGTGTCTCTTTACTTGGCCAAATTGTGGTCTTCTAAAATTGTATGTAAATTTTCAGATGACTACCGTTTGCATTCTAGAAATAATGATAGTTATCTTATTCTTCCTTTTCTTCTTTTCATTTAATTTTGATATCTGGAGTTTGGATATTGACCCCGCTACAGATTATCATGGAGCAAAGAGAGTTATTAAGTTCAGAAATCATTTCAGGTTCATAAGTTAGGAGATGGGTTCATTGGATGTGAAATTTTTTTGAGGGGAATATCATTAACTTGCTTAATGGATTGATTTCTAAGCATTGGTTTTGAGTTCTATGTTGTCTCCACTCATTCTTTCCACTGCCACGTCGAGAATCTTTCGGAAAATCAACCATAAATTTTAATTTAACAGTGCCCCTGATTATGGATTTCCTTTTCCTTCTACCATTATTCTGTAAAGAAACATCTCAGAAAATAAAATAGGGCAAAAGTTTTGGAGCAGAATCTGCAACTCAAGTTTTATGTACAGATTATCTTTTTTGCTTCTCTTTCTTAGAAAGAGAGTCCTCCCTCTCACTAGAGAAAAAGAAGTAAAGTTTTGAATATCGTTTCACTCGAGATATTGGAACGAATTATTTCGGTACTAGTACTGTTTTGGATAATCTATATATTAATAAATTAATTATATATATAAACTATATTCCAAAATTAATTATAAAAACTATAAATTATTATTATATATTATTAAAATTAAAAGAAAAGTCTAAGTGCCTCATCCCCTGTGTTTCACGGATACTTATAAGATCTCGCAGCCGTGTGTGGATGCAATACTATCTACTTTATTTAAGTTTATTATAAAAAAAAATGGTTAATTTTTAAAAATAATGATATATAAAAAATATTTTATCAGGTCTAGCGGTCTGAGCTATCTAAAAGGTCTGACACAATGTTATGGGAAAATGCAACAACTACCGTTCGCATTTCCCCTTTTTACTTTCTGCTTGACATGGCATGCGACCGTGGCATGATTTTTATTTTTTTTTCCTTAGTTACCGTTTCGTTTTTCCCTCCAGGTCATTTCATTTTTCCTTCTCCCTCCATTTCGTCTTCCCATTTTCCTTTTTTTCTTCTTACCCATTTCGTCTTTCCCCTCCAACCCACTGCATTTCGTTTTCCTTTTTCTGTCGTTTTTGCTTCATTTTTTTTTCTTCCCATTTCATCCTCCCCCTCCA
>QEOT01006912.1:159685-179379 GCA_003123785.1 Pterocarya stenoptera
CAGAGGACCTTGGAGTAGCGGCTTTTGCAGTATCAGCCACTATTTCCAGTTTAGGTCTCTTTGCAACTTGTTCAGGAACTACCTCGCCCTTCAGTCCTGTAGCCTGCAAAAGGTCAATTGAAGACTGTCTTAAGTAGCAAAGTACTGTAATATGGTTCTTATTGTGAAGATAAAAAAATGCATATGCATGTTTGGCTTTGACACCCGATACCAATACTTACACAAATATAAGTTATACATATCACCAGATATATACTAGTAAAATATAGGAGGCTACAGGCCCCACAATAAGAGCTTGTAGCCTAAATAAAATGTGCAGCTAGAAATGAAATTCTAAAGGTAAGGACATTTGATTTTACTTGTTCCTCGAGTTTTTGTAACTGGCGCCGAAAGTCATTACGCTTCTGGTCCAGCAATTCTTGTTTCTTGCGGAGCTCCTCTTTCAAATACTCTAAACTCTCCAGCTTCTTTTGCAAAGGCGGCACCTTAGGGCCATCTGGGATGACAGGCTTAGGGTGATCGGAGACAGGTACAGAGGCATCAGAAGCATGGAGAGCACTACTCTTTGAAGCAGCAGCAGATTGATTAATGTCTTTCTCTTTGCTAAGAAAAGGGAGATATGGAACTGAAGCAGCTGTTGCACCACGAGGAGTTACAGATACACCACCACCACTGCTTATGCCATCATCAGGAATGCTATCACGTTTAGCCCACCACAGCTTGATAAAGCGATTACCCATTACAGCATCAGGTGCCTTGAGAGCAGCTTCTGCCTCTTCCCTTTTTGAGAATTGGACAAATGCTCTTTCACCATTTACTGGAATATAAATATCGATTACCTCTCCAAACTTTTGAAAATGAGATAGAAGACCTTCCCTTTTATTGTTTTTCTGGGGAATGCCATTGACAAATAGAGTACGCAAAGCCTTTTGAGAAGGTTTCCGGATGTTACGCACACTATCACCCAGTCTCTTGGGAGATGAAGCTGTAGCAATTGGACCAACATCCTCAGCAACGATCCGCTTTCCTTGGCGGGAAGTGCCTTGAACACTAGCTAAGGCCCCTTTATCTTCCGTAGTTTCATTGTCAAAACAAGCAGAGGAAACAATCGAAGAATCAATTTTTGCCTTCATGTCTAATCTATTTTTTGAACCACCAATTCTACCCCAAACAGACGAACCAGTACCCTGTAAGCCAACAGCAGTTGTGCTTCTAACAAGGCACTCATTATCAGCACTGTCACATGACCTGCCATTGTGCCTATCAGAGAGATCATCATCCAACATGGTTTCAGTTTCATCATTCTTGGGTGATTGTAGAATGAGCAGGCCATTTGATGTTTCAGGGCAGTTGTTATTCCACAGGGGTTGATCAGGATCATACAAATCAGCTCCACCCACACAACCTGAACCAGAAAATGCACCATTCGGCGCCAAACCATCATCGACTATTCCAGGCTTGCTAATTTTGTTATGCAATCCCTTGCCGTTCATCAAAGTGGTTGAAGAAGCACTAACTGATTGTAAAGGTCTTGTTCCAGCAGGTGTTCCAAGAAGGTGAACACTTGGAAGTGAAACAGGAAGGTTAAACTGTGAAAGACTCTGCAGATTGTAAAAATTAATTACAACACAAGCAGTAAAAGACATGGTCTGAAACGTAAAAAGGGACCATTGTCCAGGGAAAAAACAAGTATGGCAATTGAAAGCACAAGTCAACATATGCACTGCCTATTTGAGTTACTGGTTAAAGATGACTCAAATAAATACAATAATCCTAATTACAAAAAACCAGCCCCTGTGAATCATTTCACTGATGGCATGGGATTGCCCAAAAAATGGTCAGGAAGTTGGAATCACATATTTGGAAAGACCTCTGTTCCTTTAGTTCATCTCATGGATCTTCAAGTGACCCATTAGAATCAATGATCTACGGGAGTCGCCCACAATTAAGGGTCTTCTCCAGCAGGTTACATAACCAAATACTAATAATCATGGAATAATGAGATTACAAAAACCAGGGCCAACAAGAGGTATGTTCGTGTGTGTCATACTAATAACCATTGAATACTGAGATTATGCAGACCAGGAACAACAACAAGAATGTTTGTTTGTCTGTGTTGTCTCTGGCAAGGTAGGTCCAACAAGCCAATATAAAGTTCAGCCGGAATTGGCATAAAAAGCTATAAATGAAATCAGAAATTGGCAATTTTTTTGAAAAAAAATAAAAGAAAAGAAAAAGGAAATGACAGTGCCCTCCAAGAAACTTCACAGTTGGTCTAACCAAGAAACTTGAAGGTTCCTTGAGAGGAAAAACCCAAAAATCAAAAAGCATCATTAGGACATTTTAAATCCTATTATAATTAAGTTTATTTATTAATAGCAGAAATCCTCATGTATACTTCCTGTGTACTTGGGCTTTGCCTCCTTTTATGAATAAAACTTCTTGATTACCTATAAAAAATATATATATTTCTAGCAGAAATTGAAGATTTTGGACCCATTAAGCAGTTGGCCCTGAGTCTTGATTACTATGAAATGCCATTGGACATTAATTTTTCTATTATGTAGAGCATCAGGCATTGCCTAATAAGCCATTGATATCTAATAAATAAGCCTCAGTAACAAAAACATATATCACAAATACGCATACCTGAACATCTTCAATGACAATCCTATTGACACCATGCTCCATGGGGCACATGTCCCCTCTTAGACAAAATCCACGCTCCTCAAAGTCTCTGCAGCGTTGACGAGGAATGCCCATATTCATTGAAGAATTGATGGATGGTCTGAGTGTTCCTTGCAAACCAATGGAATGAAGTGTTTCTAGGCCACCAGTTGGTAGTCCTGTAATTAGTCCAAATGCATTCCAGGATGCACCCTGTGCATTTGAAACATTTGGCAACCCTCTTCCATTATACAGGTTTGAAGGAATGGAACCCTGCTGAACCATTTGAGACGCAATGTCAACTGAACTGAGCCTTGAATCGCGTTGGTTCCAAGTGCCAGCATCCCTGCCTCGTCCCCTACCAGGACCAGCTCCAGAAAATGTTTGGTTTCCCCGAAATCTGTGATTTAAATCCAAAGGTGCCCGCGATGTTAAGCCTTGGCGTCTTCTTTCAAACTTTGAAGATAAGTCTTTCTCACTTGTTTGAGATTCATTGTCCCTAAAAAAATGCCCATTTTCGTAAGGTTTGTTGCGTTTTCTATATGGCCTTGTTATCACATGCTCCAGAGCATCTCTTTCCGAAGATTGAGAGCGCGTCTCCCGCCTACGATGCTTATGGTTTCGATCATCATCATCATCATCGCTGACTTCCTTCTCCTCAGGATCACTGACACAATCAGATGGAGAAAGACCCACCGGCTTTGGAGATGAAATTTTCAGCTCCATAGGACTCTCCTGTAATATCCAGTAGTACTTTATAGAATTCAAAGTTCCAGACTCTCACTAGATGCAACAATCAAATGACTTCAATTGCCTAGAACAATTCCAGCAATTAAGAGAACCTGCAGAGAGAGAGAGAGAGGGAAGGGGAGATCAACATAGATAATCGCAAAGATCAAAATAGGAAATCATCACAACCGGTATAATCCAAAGTAATCATAACAAAACAATATTTAAGTGATCATGTCAATTCAAATCACATAGCTGGAAAATCAAAACTAAAACTTCCCTATTCGATATGTATAGTGCTTTAGTTTTGTAAATCTTAGATGTTTTAGTTTACAGTAAAACTTCAATATGTACCAAGTGTCACATTCAATATGTTATATGGAAATCATCATTTGGATCTACTGCATGCAAATGGCTTCCGACAATCAGCTTTTTATTATAACTCTTCCGGCAATCAACTGTTCTTGCATTTATTTTCTATCATTGAGTGGAATTTTTTAATGCTTGTCAGAAGTGTTTGGCTCTGGTCACTAATAATTTATTGATACTCTTTTAAAAATCTATTTATTAAACACACAGAGGGGCACTACCCAAGTACACGGTGTACACAAAAGGAGCAGCTAACTAGGAAGATGAAGGAAAACAAAAGAGCATAAATCTAGATTGCTAGAAAAACTAGAACTATTCTGAACTTACATCCAGACATAATTTTATTTTTACAAGATGAGTTTTATTTTTACAAGATAATTTTATTAGTGAGGAAAAGGCGCTACCAAATACATGGGAAGTATGCATTAGAAACACCTACTAAAGGTTTGCAACTGATTAGCCTCATGTGTGGAATCTACAAAGTTATGGTCAAGGTTTTTTTTTTTTATGAATAAGAAATTTTATTGAGACAAGTAGCAAGGCAAAGCCAAGTACACAAGAAGTATACAAAAACTGAACCTAGTTACAAGTCAGGAACTAGAAAAGGAAATAAGGAAATCATGGACACTAGTTCCATTAAACACAATTGCCGAAGCCCATAGAAATAAGGTATTAAAGAAAAGTCTAAGTTCATCCACCGAGCGTTCCTTATCTTCAAAGCACCAACCATTCATCTCATCCCAAATAAACCACATAAGGCATAAAGGGATCATCTTCCAAACAGAAGCAATTTGCAAATTACCCGTTAAACCGCTCCAGCAAGCACAAAGATCCGCCACCCTCCTAGGCATCACCCAAGCCATTCCACTTCTTTTTTTATCATTATTTATAAGAATCTCATTAAAACACTTCTACTAAATACTTCAGACCATAACATCCTAGTCATCTCATGATGTAATAATAAATGATCCATCGATTGATCAGCTTTCTTAATAAGAAGCACCAATTTAAAGCAATTAATCCCTGCTTCTTGAAATTGTCCAAAGTCAAAATCTTCCCTAAAGAAGCAGACCAGCTAAAGAACGCAACCTTTGAAGGCACCTTACTCTTCCAAACACTCTTCCAAGGAAAGGAGCATACCCCATTCGGCCTAGACAGCAACTTGTACAAAGAACGAACTGAAAACTTCTTATTACCAGTTTGCCTTCAAACCATCTTATCACTTTCATCCTCCCCAAGCTGTGTAGCATACAAGAAGCCAAACAATTCAGAAACAGCCTCTATTTCCCAGTTATTAATGGCTCTAGAAAATTGAACATTCCAATGGGATGAACAACTAGAAGAGTCCAAAATCTCAGCCACTGAAGCATCCGGATTGAGAGATACAAAAGAGATCTGGAAAAACAGCACTAAGAACCCTACCACACCACCATTGATCATGCCAAAAACAAAGTCTAGATCCATCACCAACCACAAAAAAACCTCTTTTACAGAATCATCACAACCACTCCTAATACTTTTCCACACTCCCACACCATGAGTACTTATATGATACCCTCATATGATAAGAATAAGGGTAAGTGGTGTATGAGATCCCACACTGCTTGGGAAAGAAAAGTTTTTGCTCTTTATAAGGTTTCAATGGTGCTCCAATTGTATCATTTACTAGTCCTTTTGGAGTATAAGCCTTGTGGTTTGGGTCTTCCATTGGGGCATAACAAATGGTATCAAAGCCTATCCCAACCAAAAATGTGAGACTTGAGTCATGCCACCTACAATGGACTGGCCCGACAAGGACGTCGGGAATGTAAGAGTGAGAGATTGTGATACCCCCATATGATAAGGATAAGGGTAGGTGGTGTATGAGATCCCACATTGCTTGGGAATGAGAAATTCTTACTCTTTATAAAGTTCCAACAGGGGTCCTTTTGGAGTATAGATCATGTGATTTGGGCCTTCCATTGGAGTATCACAAGCTCTTACCTCATTAGAACTCCACCCCTCCTGATGATACCTCCGTAACCACTTCCCAAATACTGCTTTATTAAAGATACTCAGTTTTCATACCGATCAAAAAAAAAAAAAAAAAGATACTCAATTTTCTAAACCCCAACGCTCCGCACGACAAAGGAGTACAAATTTTATCCCAACTAACCAAATGAAACTTAGCTTCCTCCCCTAAATCTCTCCACAAGAAGTCTCGAAATAACTTCTCCAACCAATTTGCCACACCACTAGGAATAGAAATTAAAGATAAAAAATAAGTAGAAAGATTAGAAAAAATACTTTTAATAAGAGTAATTACTCCCCCTTTGGACAAATACAACCTCTTCCACCCAACCAACCTTCTCTCTACCTTCTCCAACACTCCATCCCATACCGTACTGGCCTTGAATGTAGCCCCCAAAGAAAGTCCAAGGTATCTAATCAGCAAAGAGGAATTCCAAGCCATTCCACTTCTATTATGGTCAAGGTTCTCGCCAATAGGCTAAAAAAGGATAGAAAATATCATCCCCAAATCCCAAAATACATTCATCGGGTCTAGGTAAATATTATCTTCTGTTCATATTGCCAATGAATTACCAGACACTGGATTAAGATCAAGAGAACTGGGAGATAAGTTTTTTGATAAATATCAAATTATCCTCTAAGAGGAAAGCATGTCAAATATTTCTTTTCTGTAAGCATTCCTAAAATTAAGAAAGAAATGGAAAGCCAATATGGACATCTGCTGAAAGAGAAACCTAAGATAATCATCCACTCAAACATCTGCCTAAAGGTTCCCCATCAAGGGAAAAAAAACTCCATTTTCAATTACCTAACACTTGCCAAATCAGCTTCTCCAACAATTCCTAGTAAAAAATACAAGCAATGCCAAAATAGACTATTACAAACTATCTAGTGATGGTACATGATGAAGCTGGCAGTGGGACAATAGATGATGTACAGCCTCACCATGCAATATCAACCAACCAAAAAATCTCATTTAAGAAGTATATCCATGGAAAGAGCCCACCTCATATTAAAGACTCGAATCTTCTTGTTTCCTTTCTTTATCTGTATTTTAGTGACACAATGACAGGATCCCAAAAAAACTGCATTTCATTACAGTGAAGCTACATCGCGGATGCTGACCCAAATGGCCATGAACAAACAACTAAAGAACCAGAAAGAGCACCATGGATATGGTATCTACACTAATTCACCTTCAAATGCCAAAGCCCTACCAATTAACACTATGAATTTCCACTAATTACCGAATGAGACTCGTTATTCCTACTATCAGGGCTTGGTTTACTTTGGTTCAAACATTTGACACAAATTCAAGATCAAACTAACGATAGTATTGAGAGGACCTTTTCAAATAGGGGTGTTCCCCATTTCTCACGTTGAAATAAACAAAAAGAGAATTCCCAAGATATTTATAGAGATGCATGATTCATTGTTCAAGCTAGCAAAAGATCGGATGACATGAAAGCTGTTCTTATGCCAATATCCCAATTGACCCCATCTCAAGAGAAACAACATCATGACAATCTACAGAAGATAAAACTAAACATGAAAACCTAAATAAGAACACTGAATGGAACACTAGATTTATATTTACACACTAACAAATTAAGCTCCTGACGGACCTAGACGATTAAGCTCCTGGAGTGTATTGTGGGATGAACTAGTTGGGGTGCACAGTTGGTGGGATCTTCCATGGTGTATTGGTGGAGATTTTAATGTAACAAGATTTCTTAGTGAGTGTTTTGGCAATAGAAGAATGCATCCAGCAATGTCAGATTTCTCGGAATGCATTTTTTACTTGAATTTACTAGATATACCAATGGTGGGGGTCTTATGTACATGGGTCAATAATCAGACGTGGTCTCGGTTAGACAGATTCTTAATTTCCCCGGAGTGGGAAAATCATTTTCCGGAAGTTTGGCAAAAGAGATTGGAGTGGCTGTGTTCGGACCATTGGCCTATCATACTGGATTGTGGTGGGATTCAAAGAAGACGTGGGTATTTTAAGTTCGAAAACATGTGGCTGAAAACGGAAGGTTTTGTGGATAAGGTCAGACAGTGGTGGTCATCTTATCGGATCCAGGGTACTTCCAGTTTCATGTTTGCGGGTAAATTGAAAGCTCTAAAATAAGACTTAAAGCTTTGGAACCAGCAGTCCTTTGGGGACATTGGGGAACACAAGAAATGCAAGATAAGGGAGATTCAGGAGTTGGAAAGGGTACAAGAGTCGAGGACCTTAACTCAGGAGGAATTAGCTCTAAAGCTAGTGCTAGTTGCAGATCTCGAGAGAATCGTTCTATTAGAAGAGATTTTGTGGCCGTAAAAGTTGAGAGCATTATGGTTGAAGGAAGGTGACCGTTGCACTAAGTTTTTCCATAGGGTAGCCAATTCTCACAGGAGATCAAATAATATTGAGTCTTTGAAGATTGATGGGGTAGATTGTAAGGAATGTGCAGAAGATTAATGAGCATGTAGTCGGTTTTTTTGAACACTTACTTACCGAGCTGGAAGTTTGGCGGCCTAAGCCCGATGGACTAGTTTTTGACTCTATAGAGCCAATGGATGGCACCCGTTTGGAGAGATCTTTTGAGGAGGTTGAGGTTTTTTATGTGGTGATGAAAATGGCTAACGATAAGGCTCTGGGTCCTGATGGGTTTTCTATGGGGTTCTTTCAAGCATGCTGGGATGTTTTAAAGG
The DNA here is from genome assembly GCA_003123785.1 of Pterocarya stenoptera. Classification (NCBI taxonomy): domain Eukaryota; kingdom Viridiplantae; phylum Streptophyta; class Magnoliopsida; order Fagales; family Juglandaceae; genus Pterocarya; species Pterocarya stenoptera. Next base: position 168,161 of record QEOT01006912.1, read on the forward strand.
ATGATCTCATGAAAGTGTTCCAGGAGTTTCATTTGGCTGGACAATTTGAGAAAAGCCTATAACGCCACTTTCCTAGCTTTGATACCGAAATCGGTTAGGGCTTCGGAGATTAGGGAGTTTCGACCCATTAGTCTTGTAAATGGGGTATACAAAATCTTTTCCAAAGTTCTTGCGAATCGTCTTAGTGAGGTAGTGGGAAAGATAATTCAAAGCCTCAAAATGCTTTTTGTAAAGGATAGACAAATTCTAGATGCGGTCCTTATTGCAAATGAATGCCTAGATAGTAGACTGAAAGCTGGCACTGCAGGGGTTATATGCAAGTTAGACATGGAGAAGGCATATGACCATGTTAATTGGGATTTTCTACTCGATCTTCTTGGGAGGTGTGGTTTTGGGGAGAGATGGAGATCATGGATCCGTTGGTGTATATCTACGGTGAAATTCTCAGTTCTGATAAATGGAAGCCCAGTAGGTTTTTTTCACAGCACCCGAGGCCTAAGACAAGGCGATCTGTTGTCCCAATTACTCTTTGTTATTGTAATGGAGGTTTTGAGCAGAATGACCTCAACTTTGGTCGCTAATGGGCGTGTGACTAGCTATTCGATTGGATCCCCAGGTGGGGGACTTATTAATATTTCACAGTTATTGTTTGCAGATGACACTCTTTTTTTCTGTGAGGATGACCATAATCAAGTGCGAATTTTGAAGGCCCTTCTACTTTGTTTTGAAGCAGCTTCTGGTTTGAAAGTGAACTTGGAAAAATCAGAGATGGTGCCTATAGGAGGTATTCAGCATATAACACAGTTGGCTAATATTCTAGGGTGTAAGATTGCCTCACTCCCTATGACCTATCTTGGTCTTCCGTTGGGGGCCGTATCGAGAGCAGCTTTATTATGGGATACAGTGATTGAGAAAGTAGAACGCCGACTAGCAAGCTGGAAGAGAATGTATCTGTCAAAACGAGGAAGGATTGCCCTTATAAAGAGTACATTATCTAACTTGCCGACATATTTCCTATCCCTATTCCCTATTCCAGCGTGTGGCACTTCGTATTGAGAATCTACAACGGGATTTCTTGTGAGGTGGAATAGGTGAGGAGTTTAAATTTCACTTAGTTAGGTGGGAGAAGGTATATTGTTCTCTCTCTAATGGTAGTTTGGGCATTAGAAGTTTGAGAATTTTTAATCGAGCATTACTTGGAAAATGGCTATAGAGATACCATAAAGAACCAGATGCTTTATGGAAGTTGGTGATTGAGAGTAAATATGGTGGATCATGGGGAGGTTGGTGTACCAGTGAAGTGAGAGAGGCGCATGGAGTGGGTTTGTGGAAACATATAAGAAAAGGATGGGGTGTTTTCTCTTGTCATACAAGATTTTTCCTAGGTGATGGGACAAGGATCAAATTCTGGTTTGATGCTTGGTGTGGTAACTATGCTTTAAAGGACCTATTTCTTGTTCTCTTCAAGGTTGCAAGTGCCAAGGATGTTTCAATAGAGGAAGTCATGGTGATAATGGGAGAACAGATCCAGTAGAACATCAACTTTAGCCTGGTGGCTCATGATTGGGAATTGGACAGTTTCACAACTTTTTCAGCCTCTTGTATTCACTCAAACCAAGTAACCAACGCGCTGATTTATTGTGGTGGAATGCTACAACTAAGGCTTTAACACAAGAGTCTTCAACTCAGTTTTCATGGAAAAGGATTTGGAAACACAAGGCACCTCTCAAAGCAGCATTTTTTGTGTGGACCACTTCCTTGGGTAAGATCCTCACAACAGATAATTTGAGGAGAAGGAGGGTGATCATCGCAGATTGGTGTTGTATGTGTAGGAGCGAGGGTGAATCAGTGGACCATCTTCTACTACATTGTGAGGTAGCTAGAGGGATATGAATCGAGGTATTTAGTAGGCTAGATTTGGGTTGGGTAATGCCCGAGACAGTAAAGGCGACATTGACTAGTTGGACAAACTTGAGAGGTAATCAACAGATCAAGGCGGTATGGAAGATGCTTCCTATTTGAATCATTTGGTGTGTGTGGCGGGAGCGTAATGATCGGACGTTCGAGGNGTAAAGGCGACATTGACTAGTTGGACAAACTTGAGAGGTAATCAACAGATCAAGGCGGTATGGAAGATGCTTCCTATTTGAATCATTTGGTGTGTGTGGCGGGAGCATAATGATCGGACGTTCGAGCATAAAGAGAGATCGATGGAGGAACTTAAAGCTTTCTTCTTTAGAACTATTTGTACTTGGACCATTGCCGTCAATTTTGGAGGCCAAGATTTCCATGATTTCCTTGTATCTATTGCCCCTGCTTAGTTTAGGGCATTCTTTGTACTGAACATGACTTTTGCCTATTCTTTTATTAATATACTTATAAAAAAAAGGATGTTCGCAGCTACATAATAAAAATGTTGTGTAAACAAATGAACCTACAAATTTGGACGAGTCGAATACCATAAAAATTACAATAAACAAGGGTAGTCTAGGTTTAGAACAGAATTAAAAAGAACAGTGAAATAATAAAATAACGCAAGCATAGAATTCTTACAGAATCTTCTAGAAAAAATGCGAACCCAATGCGATATCCAGCTTCGCCCGATTACAGATTGATTCTACTTAATTCAATATCACAGGGGAAGCCGACGAGGCGGCCATGAGAGAGCATTGCTAGGAGATGTGGTAGTTGCAGAGGGGAGGGGACAGGATCGTAATAACAAGATAATCGAGGGGTTTAGGGAAATTCTCAGCGTCAATGATTCCGAGGACGGTAAAATATGAAAGAGGTTTTGTAAGTGAAGATTGGGGCAGGGGGGTTGGGGTTTGGCGCCGTGGAGAGCAAAGGGGATTTTTTAGAGAGAGAGAGAGAGAGAGACGGAGACGGAATACCGGAAAGAGAACAAATAAAACCAAGTGAGGACGCTTATCAAAAAAAGAAAAAGAAACCCAAGTGAGGACGAAAACTATGCTCTAAAATTTTTATTTCTGTCCCCATGGCCAGGGTTTTTTTATTTTTTATTTTTTTTTTTAATTTTTGGGCAGCCATTGGGTTTCTCAAAGTGCATATGATTTTTCTATTTTTATAGAGTCCGATAATCGAAATTATATTCATGCCCCCGTAATCGAAACACACGATACCATAATTAATTTTCAACCAATAAATACATGCAAATATGATACCAAATCCAACTTTAATGTTATACCTAAGGGGGTTTGAAATTATCATGAGCTAGGGTTGGTTGAGAATACTCAATTTCCCCAATTGAGTAACATACTTTCACACCATGGCCACAATATTTTTAATCATGTTTGCTTTCATAGCCTTTTGTGTTAGTTAGATTGTATGCTACAAATTCATGAAATAAAAAGTTAAGAACTAATCAGTGTAAATGAATAATTTTGAAGCAAGGATTAATTATTTTTGTCAATAAATTAGCATTATTTTTCCCCTGTTGTATATCGAATTATAGAAAGTTTAGTAAATTATCTATCATTTTCTAATTATATTTCGGATTAGATCTAACGGTTATTATGCTTCATTGCAAAACTTTCATTAACTTTAATTGCTAGATCTTAATAGGTGATACAAATTAAAAATATAGATAGCTTATGGCGTGAATTAAAACTGAAAATCAAGTAAAAGTTGTGAAAGAAAAATGTAGTTATTTCAATAAATACACATATTTATTTGTGTAACAAGTTAAAGAAAGTCAAAGTTACACTTGGACTGTATTAAGGAGCAAAGTTACATTTGGATTTACACGTGGGATATTATTTGTAATTTGGATTACATTTTTATTTAGATTAATTATTTTCTATTTGTTGTCATTGGGATGAAACAAATGTAATTAAATACTGTCTTCAGAAAATAGAGTAACTTAATGAAATATTGAATCTTCGATTTATTGTATATTTCTCGGGTAATATAATGTCGTGAAAAATATTTTAACAGTAAAAAAGCTTATAAAAATAAATTTATAAATTGATATAATTTAATATGATATATTAAACTATAAAGTCACTTTTATTATAAAATATTATATAAAATTCGGTATATAAGTTTTACTTTTATTAGATCTTTTTTGCGAATATAGCACTTTTTCCAATGTCTCGAATTGAATAAATAAAGAAACATGCCGACCAATTCATAATGCTCTATAGTTTAACGGGGATTCCAAATATTATAAACAAAGAAGAACCTCCGAATGAAAAAACTACAAACTCAAAACTAGATGTCAATATTTATTTTCCGGATTTCAAATCTTGAACCCAAACATCACCATTGAATGACAAAACTCTAAAACTTTTGTAAATACAATAATCCACTTTCGTTTATTGTCAGTATACACAAATGAAATTTACGATAACCGCTCACACACCAACGCTCGCAAGAAAACAGACAGGAAAAAAAAAGAGGAAGAAAACAAAACACCTAGCCTACTACTATCGACCAAACCAACCTCTTGGGGGCTGGACTTCCCCTTCATTCATAAGCTTATCCAGCACTACATTCAGGTCAACTGACTGGCCATTTTCCGTAAGCTTTCGAACTGTTGCCCTCACGTGGTCTCTTGGGAATCCCATACTTATCACTTTGTCAACCACATCATCGATAGGAACCCTGTTCTCCGTTCCCGTAGAACCAGAATCACTACCAACCCCAGATGCGGTAGGCAAGGCTTGTGGTAGTATCCGAGCAGTTGGAAGCTGTGGGTAACCAGTTCCACCACTCTGGGCAACAGCAGAAGAGAGTGGTGGTTTCACTGCAGAAGTGCCACCATACCGAGGAGATCCACCATAATGGTATGATTCAGTAGGCCCAGAAGGTGGGCCATATCCAGAAGAAAAACCTGAACTGGATCTGCTAGATGGTGATTCATACATGTGAGAAGGTGCCCCATAAAATTGTTGCGAGGGAGGGGCTCCGCTGGGTGGCTGGCGAAGGCTAGGTGGGTAGTTCTGTGGAGCATAAGGTACCTCCTCAGCATGGTGGCTTAATGAAGGTTGGAGTTGAGGCGGATTAGCAGGTGCAAGAGATGGGCGCTGCTGAGGCAGCTGGGGTGGTGGCTGAGAGAACTGCTGTTGAGGGCCCGATTGAAACTGCTGATGTGGTGGTGCTGCAGGAGGAGGATACGACTGCTGAGTTAGGGATGATTGATATTGCTGATTTGGGGCTTCAGGAGTTTGTCCAGGTGGAGGGAAGTAAGGCTCATGCTGAGGAATAGAGGGGATCTGGTTCTGAAGGAATTGAGGAGGAAATTGAAATGAAGGTGGAAGATTTGGAGGGGGAGAAGGTTGAGGAGGAGCGTTAGGGGGAGGAAGTGCAGGGACAGCCTGTTGATTATTAGCAGAAGGAAGATGTTGCTGGTATTGCTGAGGAACAGATGCAGCCTGCTGCACAGAATCTACTTGCACAGTGTTCTGGGTATCTGGTTGTTGCTCTGCCTCGGATGTTTGTAGCTTTGCAAGCCCCGGCTCACCACCAAGAACTACTTGCTTATCCTTCAGCACCTGTACCCCCAACTGCACCTGTATGTCAATGAACAAACACCAATTGGAAACACTACAATGACCAATAAACCAGTACAAACGTCGCTAGCATGCATAATATATTAAAGTTTCAGATCCAAGTGATTTAGCCCTCACGCTGTTGCCCGAGTCTTGGTTTGAGACATATCTGGATTCTTGCTAGCCTCGATGCAAATGAGAAAGTGAATATACTAATCACATTGATTTGGTAAATATCTGTGGGAAGCCCATCTTCCCTTTAAAAATTTAGTTTCACTTTCTGCACCAAGTTTTGGCCCCCATTTGGATAGTGAAATGAGATGAGATGATTTTAGATGAAAATTGAAAGTCGAATAAAATATTATTAGAATATTATTTTTTAATATTATTATTGTTTTGGGATTTAAAAATGTTGAATTGTTTATTATATTTTGTGTGTGAATTTGAAAAAATTGTACTGATGAGATGAGATGAAACCGTTTCTGCATCCAAACGGGACCCCTTTTTTTTTATAACTAATGATTCATAAAAAAAGAGTAAATGTTCTGAGGTAATAAGTTAACTCAACATATTCTAAAATATCAAGGAAATCTGAAGGAAGATTCTGGCATCAGTTTTCATGAAGGAAAATGATACTTGGCCTCATCATTTTGCCCCCTCAAAGTTACCATTAATATATTTTAATTTTTTTCTTAATGGTTAAGGAAGTAACTATTAGTGAAGTTGTTTATTTTTTTTCTTAATGGTTAAGGATGTTTAAAAAATGTTCGAAAGAAAATGAAAAAAAAAAAGTGCAACTGCACTAGTGGTAACTTTGAGGGGGCAAAACCATGGGCCGAGTAGCAGCACCCTTTCATGAATTCAAAGCAAGCAAGAACCTAAACTGAATTTGTCAAAGCTTTTGCACCAAGTTTTGGGATATTAAGGGAACCAACTGACATTGGGGTAAAATATTTTTGTTTCCTGTCAATTTCAACCCAAAGATTCTTAAGATCGTGAACAGCTCAAAGGAATAGTTGGCCACATAACATTAATCCAGTAATGGATCAACATAAATATGCATGCACGTATAACATATGCAGCACGCATGGATATATCAATCCTGCATGCATGTATGACATCTGCAGCACGCATGGACATATCCATCCAGCATGCACTACACCACTTGTTTGGTGCATGTCATGTTGGATAGGCTTATTAGCAGGTACTGAAATTTTGACAGAGATCAAACCAAATCCACTAATTTGGGATTGTAATGAGCAAACTATTGATCATCCTTCCACAACACCATCCACTTAACTCCTTTAAAAAATTCTGTCAACAATGTGACAGAGCATTTGTAATCATCTTATGCTGGGAGCACACTAATAACATGAGTTTACCATGGTCCACAGGGCCTATTTGAGAGACTTTTGGCGGCCAGTAGCATCAAAGCCCCCAAGCAAGCCTTTAGCCACCAAATTCAGTAAAGTTTCACCCATATACCAGATGCACTAAAGAGCAACCATCACAATAAAGGAAGTGTGAGAAAAGAAGGGGTACCTCTCTAAGAATATTCTCCAACTGCCTCAGCCTTCCATCAGTGCTTCCATGATTGTTTCCAACAGACACCTTCAAATTATCAACGGAACTCTCAAGGTTGCGGGTCCTGCTTTCCAGCTGGGTTATTCGTGCACTAACACCTTCCAATACATGTAGCAAATTATCTGCATGTTTCTTCATTGTTCTATCAATTTCAGACACAATTGGAGAACCAAAGGCATCGCGATCCTTCTCTAGAATGACTTCTGCAGGTTCACTGTACAAAGAACCATAATTCTGCATAACACATGGAACACCAATTAAATGTATCCAGAGAATAACAAGAAATAAATAATACAGTCTATCGTCAATAACTTTCAAGCAACAGAACAGTCCCATTCACCAAAAATGACCCATAACACAAGAGAAAGTAGTCCAACAAAGCCACTATTCTGGCTGATCCAAAGGAGATGAGAACACTACCAACATAAAAAAGGATAAATAAAACAGAAAAAGGAGAGAGGAGAAAAGAAAGATACGAATAAGAACCATTTCAATGTCTCAAGACCAAGTTTCAAGCCCTGTCAGAGAAAGCAAAAGGTAAAAGCTCAAGCAGAGAGCTATAACAAACTTTTAGTGCTAGCAAATTAATCCTCAGAACAAGGGCATTAGCGCTTTTATATCAGATAAACAACAATGCTCTATACACTCGACTTAGCAACTATCAAATACTTTTTTCCCATTTAGTTTGTGAGGATTGGATGGTGGGAAAATGTTCACGGCGGTAAGAACTCATCTGCCCTAAATCTTCACTTTCTTTCTCAGGCTACTCTTTCCTGAACCAAAACAAGAGAAACTCCTTGGATTCCTTCCACATGTCAAATCATGCTCAGGATCAGCTATTCAATATTTCAAATCCTTTTTATCATCCTTTTCCCTATCAGAATTCGCGTTCCATACATAATGGAACATCTAATCTAGATACAGAGGGACTATTCTGTATGAACACTTGCGTGAACCCATACTACTAAAAATTGAAAACAATTTCTGGTTTGCTTGTTTGTCTGCATTTCACTTACGTTCCACTTCAATTAATGCATGCGAATAAAATATGCCGGTACGCCAATATGGGAGCTAGCTTAAATAAGCTATATATCCTCAATTCTTATTCCAAAGCAACTAATAAATCTAATTCTGTGACACATCGACCATTGCCAAAAGAAGTCTCACCAGCACAACGCATTTACTCTTCAAGAAATATAGATAAAATCAATAAAATGCACACGACAATCATCCTTGGGGACCTAAGCAAATCAACATTAGACCCTATATTACCAGGTCACTTGAGATAGAGTGAGAGAGGGTTACTCTAGTAGCAGTGGCGGCGGCGACGGTGGTGGTGTTGAGCTTGAGATCGGAAGCGGAAGCCGAGCTCCAAGCCCTACCGGCGAGAACGGGGGTGGCATCGAAATTGGGGGACTGGGATGGAGGAGCTACGACGCCGACGGGGCGAATGGGTTGGAAATCGTAGCTGGCAACGATCTCCTCCTTCTTATCAATCCCATCCATACGAGCTCCAGCGATTTGGAGCGTGTGGTGGGTGTTATGATCAACCTCTTCTTCCTCCTCCGCCGGATGCTTCATCAGGTCGATGAAGTCCTTGCCCTGCGCCGGCGGCGATCCCTGTGACAGATCCATTATCTGCTTGTCCATGTACGAAGTCGTATTCATTGGCTCCCACCGCCTTAAGATATCGGGAACTTTCGATGCCTTTTTTTCTCTTCCTTTCTTTATTTTTCGACGATTGAAGATTGAAATTCGCGTGTCGACGAGGATGACTATGCTAGATGACAACCCTTTTTTTTTTTAACACCCGCGTTCTCCCTCTCCCCGTTCCTTCGTCGCGACGGAAAAGGGAAATTTGTTTGATACGTTACGTACAGTGGCAACACATTTTAAATAATTATCTACCAAAATTATATAGATGTGAAATTATTAAAATATATGTTGTTTCTATTTTTTGCTGCATTGATTAGTCGTTTGAACAGTGACTTGAATATTTTATTAAAATTATTAAAAATATTATTAAAAATTTTTATTTAAATAATATTTTATTTTAAAATTTTGAATTATTTATTATATTTTATTGAAAACTTTGAAAAAGTTTTAATAATTAGATAAGATGAGATACTTTATTAATCCAATCAAGACCTTAATAATTTTTCCCTTTGGGAGGTTTGGATATTAAGTTAAGATAAGATGAATTGATATGAAAGTTAAATAAAATATTTTTTGAATATTATTTTTCAATATTATTATTGTTTTGAAATTTAAAAAAATTAAATTATTTATTATATTTTATCTACAAAATTTGAGAAAATTATAATAATTAGATTATATGAGTTGGGATGTGTTAGAAATACTATATCAAAATACAAAGCAGAAGCGATATTACCTCATTGGTAAATCGTAGATCTAATGCAGTTGTTTCACATATTCTCTAATGTTGTTGTTCGTCCACAATTTTCATATCAATGGTGAAATGTGCTACATGGTAAAATCAGAACGATGCTCACACGTTCCACAGCCTAGATGCCGTGACGAGAGATAAGCATTTTAGAGAGAGATCGTTCTTGATTGAAGTATCTAATACAAAGAAGAAGAAGAACTATGTAAATAGCACTCTAAATGTCACCTCCAGTTAGCCCTTAATGGCCAGCCATCAAATCTCATGAAGTGGTTTAAGAACCATTTCATAACCTCCAAGAGAAGGTGAAGGGGTGCCCACTATGGATGTTCATTTCTTACATCTCTCACTCACACATAGTGGACAAGATCCCAAGTCTGCATTTCTTAATATGCTCTCAATCTTGTTCATATTGGCAAATAGGCTGTGCGACCATCGAGCACAACTATAAAAAAAAGGAGGAGCATTATACCAAATTTCTTCAAGAAAATACCAACATAGCAACATTTCTAAACGTGTCTTGTTATATCCCGACTCATTTGGTCACATCAGACTAAGCATCTCTAATCCCTCTTGAGTCATTCTGACTCGAGTTTGGAACCCGAGTTCCAAACCCAGGCCGGAATCCAGACCGGGTTTGCCCAGGTCAGACTCNAAAAAAAAAAAAAAAAGACTAGGTTCCGAGTTGTAAATCTGGATACTGGTTTTGCAACGGGCCAAAATCCGGATCCAGAATCATGTTTTTCGGGTTCCGGACAATTTTGCCGGAGCGGATGAACAGTCCTATTCGGATTGTGTTCAATACTTCAATACCAACCGATGTAGCCAATGGTTCTGAATCGAATTCCCTTTACTGGGCCATTGCAAACCGCGGATTATTCCGAGCCCAACTCAAACCTTTATTTTACCAAGACATGATCTGTCAGAGGGTAGAGCGGCTTTGTCATCACAGATTCACAAGGCTAGCAAAACATCCTTGCCACCACAAGACTGGCAAAACTGATGGGGTTCAAGACACATTTGAAAAGGAAATTCTCGAAGCACAAGCAACAGATGCAAAACTAATATTGATATATCACTTTAATATCTTTTAATTCACTTGGTTACTTTCCCCAAGTCATCAAACTTTTAAAAGAGGAAAAACAAAAAACTTGTAATCATCAAAATCCGAAAGAACATTAACAATATTCAGCCCCCAACTTTAGAAGATGTACTCAATCAAAGACGAGTTTGAAGAACCAGGCCATGGCACTTGAATAACAACCATGAAGTCCTCGTATTCAAACGGCACAACCTTGCCATCAATCTTGCAAGCTATCGGCTTCTCTGACGCAAACGCCCTCATTTCTCCAGTGCCCTTCAATCCGATTCGGATCGACTTAGCCTCATCATTGAAAGCCAATGATTGGATAGCACCACCGGTGTTAAGCATGTTCACCAAACCTATAGGAGCAAATTGAACAGATGTTCCGGTCAAAACGACCACCGGGGAAACGGTGATTAGCTCGAAATTGAACGACTCCAAGGATATCTCCAGGTTCTGTGATGGCTTGGAGAGGACTAGCTTCTTGGCCTGGGAATAGTAAAGGGCAAAAACTTGTACCCCTTCAATGGAAATTGGGTTCTTGCCACTCTTCCACTCGATGTCATTTGGGTTGGCTCGAGAGGTCACGACATGGGAACATTGGGAGGCACATTGGTTGCGCCTAGTTTCACGGCAC
>QEOT01006915.1:6882-39357 GCA_003123785.1 Pterocarya stenoptera
AAAAAAAAAATGATAACAATTTAGAAAAATAACTGAAAAGGATAAAAAGGAAATATAACCTTTGTGGGGGTGGGTCGCTAACCACCCTTTTCAAGGTGGCCCGTTACAAACTCACAAATGGCTCAAAGCAATTCACGAGGAAATTGTTTAGGAGTAGGGGTGTCAATATGTGATATAATCTAATAGTTTAATATAAATACGATATGAAATTAGCGGGTTTGAATTTAATGTTAACAGGTTTAGGTTAAAATGAATTGACCTATTAAGACACATTCATTAACGGGTCAACTTACTTAATCCATTAGTGACTCGTTAAACTTTTTACTCAAAATTATAATTATATCATTTTTAACCTAAAAATAAAAATACTTTTAACCCTATTTTGTCTTCCCCCCCTCTCTCTCACACTCAATTCTTAGTTGAGTCAGTTTTCACGAGTCACGACCGTCTCTCACACTTCATCTGGAATGTAATTTTAGTATTTTTATTGTTTGGAATTTAATTTTAGACTTATGTAGTTACTTTTATATTTTTGGGAGATATTGTGATTTTAGATTTTACGTGAAATTATGTTAATTAGTTCAAATGATTTTTTGGGTTAATTCAATCCATTTACACAAACGGGTTGACATGGGTTGAAACGGATTGTGTCGTATCAATATATTTTTAATTAATTAATAACGGATTGTGTCGTGTCAACCTGTTATTTTAATAGGTCGTGTTTGGGTCGACCAAAATCGTATAATATACATAATTTGATATGACATGAACACGACCCGTTAACACGATTTGACACCCCTAATTTTAGAGGAGTGGCTTGAATTTAGGGTGCCTACACTCTTCTTCCTTCACCATCCTCTTTGCCTCTCTCCTTGGCAGCTTATTAACTTTAAATAATGTGGTATTTTTTTTTTAATGTTTTAAGGTCTATTTGGGATTGCAATAGGGGTCTTAAAAATTACTTAAATAGTCTTAAAAGCTATTTAATGAAAAAATTAGGTTGTTTGAATATTATATATTAAAACACTTTTAATTTCAAATAAGCTAAAAAATATGTTCGAGGAAAAGCATCAAATGTGCTTTTCCAAATAGTGCGGAATGTAATTCGGATTTTAAGAAAACTGTTAATGGACGAAAATACCTATATAATTTTCAAATAACTACAACTTTTAAACTTTCAAAGATATGGTCATAAAAATTCAAATAATCGTAATTTCTACATCAGAAATTACTTTTTTAATTTATTTCCAAACAAATGTAACATGTTTGAAAGTGCTTTAAACATATAGTTATCAAATAGTAAATAATTTTTTAATAGCAGAACCTATTATTTAAGTTATAAGCTATAAATTCTAAAACTATAAACTATATTTTCCATTGCAATCCCAAACATGCACTTAGAGTTAATGTGTCAAGTTTTTAATGAATTGGACAACTTGCTGTCCAATTGAATATGATGTGGTTTTGGAGATACATGACAAGGGTGCCTTTGATATAGTTGACGGTATACATACAGAGGGATCTCACAGATAAATTTCTAAAATACAAGGACTATAAATTGAAAAAACTGAAAAGTCAATGTAACTTTTTTAATTTCTTTTTAATGCTTAAACTTCCTTTAATTTGTCCAATGGAAATCTAGTTTTAGATTTCACACTCATAAGTCTTTTCCTAATGGACTTTGAATAATTGTATGAATAATTTGATAAGAGGCATAAGTGTATAGATGTGACTTGCATGCAATAAGAAAATACAAGTTTGAATACAAAAGCGCGTTCAAGGTGTACTTTATTTTATTTAACTTTTTTATTTTTTAAGCACAGTAAGTAGTAAAGACTAGACCCAGTTTGGATAGAAACGATTTCATCTCATCTCATTTTATTATTACAATTTTTTTAAACTTTCACACAAAATACAATAAATAATTCCACTTTTTTAAACCTCAAAATAATAATAATATTAAAAAAATAATATTCTAACAATATTTTATTTAATTTTCAACTAAAACTATATAATTTCATCCCACCTTTCTAACCGGCCTTAACTTGACAATATAAACTTGGAAGCATGTGCCTCAAAAACTCGTCTTCGTTTAGGCTCCCCCAAGTCTTCTGGTTTTAACAACGTCTTCAAATTTCACCTCTGTCAAATGTCAATTGCTTAGAAGTTGTTATAAAATGTGGGTTCTGAATATTCCACGTTCTGAAACAAGATTCATTATTTTTTGTTCAGGAGAAGGGATAATCTTGGGAGTGAGGAGAAAAAGGTGGAAAGTGTAAAGAACCCATAAATATATACTCTAAATTAAGGCAACATGTGCTATATGATACTAGGATCTGAAATGAATTCTTTTGTCATCAAAAGAACAATAATAAAAAAAAAAAAAAAAAAGAAACCAGGATCTGACCATCCAAGATAGTGGGTGGCTAATGACCAGAATATTTCATGTTGTTCACACCTCAAGAACCTAGAATGTACATGCAGCGAGCTGTTCTCCAAAACCAATTTTCTATCCGATAGACAGTTTACAAAAACAAGAATTTCACTCCCAAAACAAAACTTCTTCGAGAATACAAACATAGGCAAAATGAAGAATGTGGCGTGTCCGATGTTTGAGGGAAAAATAAATAAATGGAACCAAGAAGATCCATGGCTAGAAAAGCATGCAGTTTTTATTTTATTTTTTATGGACCTCAATATCAACTTCCAAATACCAATATCTCTGCCTCCTTCTCTACAATTTTCTTTGTAAGATTTATAATACATGGTATTCGAGAGACTTAAAGAATGGGTAAAGATTTCTAAGCAGTGTCAAAGGACAAACTGAAAGGTGCTCCTGTAGAAAATCATACAGTTTGGTGATGGAAGGAACTCCTATCTTTCTAGCTTGCTTAGCAATGCATCCAATGGTGGTAGCTCCGTCACAATTTGTTGCCAGTCAGGCATGCCCTGCAAAGACATGACCGTTTGGCATGGTGAACATCGGACTTGACAAAAAAGGTTTACAATATCATAATACTCTTCCACAAGATTTTTTAAGAAGGCATGAGCTCTCTCTAAAAAACAACAATTAGAGTTATCTCCCAACAATTTAAACAATTTTCACCCACATTAATCTGGGATGCACGGCCCAATTGTTGACAAATAGAGGTGCACGAAAAAAAACTCAAAATGAGCTTAGATCAGAAAACGAAAACATCATTGAACTGGAACCCTGGAACAATTTAAGGTTACAAATACAATATATCATTGAAGTGCAGAATCCCAATCTTTTACCATCACTCACTAAACATTTAAGTTTGGCTACTATTCTTTAAAAAGAAAGAAATCTAGTGAATGTTATTAACTCCCAATTTCCCTGAACGCATACTTGAAAAAGATTTTCAATTCAATTCAAGAACAAGTAACAAATTACTCCTCCACAAGCACTTACTCTCCCTGATCTTCGAACCCGGCCATCGAGGCGCAGTATAATGTAAACATCCTCACCAGGAGTAACTCCTTCAGACTTTTGCTGATCCCTTATCCACCTAGATTATTTAAAAAGTATCGGAGTCTATAGTGATCAAAATCAGTAGGAAGTCAGAAAAAAGCAAATTTTATCCACGATAACTAGTTCTCTTTTTTTACTGGTTCAAGAACTTATTGTGTCCAATACAAATTATGGAGAAGCATTCTTTTTTTCATAAATGATGGCAAACAAGCATGTAGACAAGATAGAGTAGAATGTGACCTTTCCCATTCTGCAGGTGATACAGTCTCAGCCTTAAATCGAACTTCAGCTTTCAACTTTGATTTTGCAGTTATAGACTGAGCTCGTTTATCAAAATCTTCCTACCATGGTGCCATTAGATTAGTGTCAAGAAAGGAACAGAACCTTTATATCTAAGTAGCAATCTTGAAACATGCATGTGTCTAAATCCCACACCTTAAATTTATCTCTGTAAGGCTTTAACAAAACCTATCAAACTGGTGGTAATACTTTTGGCATATAGCCTTTGGGAGCATGAGAAACATTCAGGCATACACAAGCATGCAGATGCAACATGTGAAAAGATTACATTCATATCAACTACCCCAAAATGTAACTATACACATGAAAGATGAAATGGGAACTTGATGAATAAGATGCTTTTAATGATGCTTGTGGGAATTAGATATGAGCCCTCAAATCTTACACCAATAGAAGGAATAGCAGCAGCTGCCTTTGACGGTAGACCAAAGCCTTTCTTCTCAATTTTTGGTGCCGTACCTTGACCCCATATGACAGGGACTAAAAGAACACCTCGTCTAACGAGTTCCGTCCGAAACCTATCTGCCTTCTCGATAGCCAAAGAAACAGACTCTTTTTTCCCAGCTAAAATAACCTATATCCAAGACTTAGATCATTGACATATTCAGATATAGACAACGGTGAAGACATGGGACAGGAAGGAAGCAGACCTAAATCTAAGACTTGTATTTAGATTATGCTTAATTTGCATTAAGAATCTTTTAGGTGCAAAAACAATGCAGTATCACTTAAGAAAGATGGATAAAAACTCCACTCTGGTTGCAAATATTTGAGGAACTATTTGAGTTGAAAAGTCCACAAAGCTTTTCAATTTTCCAGTACCTCTCCAATTTGTTCCACATGTATGCCTCACTCCCCATAAACCCGAGGTGAGGTTAATTGATTAGAGAACTTGGAAAAAGTGGAACGAATATATATAGAAGAATTATAATTCCCGGAAATATTCTGGTCATTTCCAACATGTGTCAGCATCCAATTAGATGCTTCAAACTGCGGTGGAAACTGGAAAGTATTACAACAAATTCATGAATATGCAGAAGAATAGATATTTTCAAGAAAAAATGAAACCGTCTAATGCACATATATCATAAGGTTCTTCCCTTGCATTAAAGTAGAGGAAAAAGAAGATAAACTAAATATAGCCAGACATTGATGACACTGGAACATGAATATTTATTTAAAATAGTCCACATATTTTGACATGAACAATTGAGCAAAATTAATTGTTGATGCTAACCGGCCTAACAGTGTCTCGCAGCTGCACAAGTTCAACAACTCGATTAGTGGAAAGGCGCAAAGGCAACCTTGATAAAGTTTCATCTCGGGATATCTGTGCAAGCTGCTCCTCTTCTTTCTTGTTGTCCCAGAAAAACAGAGCTGCCAGAACAATGATACCTGTAGAATGCTGATTCAAAAGCTTAGTCATTTTAAGAAGCAAGTTATAAAGAATTTGCTTAACAATTATTGTTGTGCCCTAAAGACGATTGTAATCAATGTTTACCTCCGATATTAATGGCAGCATTTCCAGCAGTTCCCCATAAATCAGGGGCATCATCACCGCCTCTAATTGCACGGAATAACAAGGGTATAGTAAAGAACAATGATATTCCTGCGGCAGCAGAGAATGCCACATAAAAGAATCTCCTAACCCCTCGAAATGGTGCTTGAACTTCACTAATGAGTTTGAGATCTCTTCGGAAACTGTAACCTATATCTTCCCCACCCAGTCTAGCCTGTAAAAACAACAAATAAGTATGAGATATGCTGTTCAAGAATCTAAATCCACAGATTGAATAAATTATGGTGAGGGTTAATTAAAATCCTTTCCACAGATTCTATCATTTCCTACTTTTGAGTGATGAGAAAAAAAATAAAAAACTGAGGATTAGGTGCAATATTTAACTTCTAAAGTTGTAAGATGGCTTGCAAGCCTCTGTTGTTTGCAAAAAAAGGGAAGAAACTAGAGACAATAAACATAAAGTAGCCAAACTTTAGCGACAAACCTCTTCTTGCAATTCCTTGAACTCAGGCAAAGCTCTAAAGGAGGCTAAGTCAGGATCATTCAGTACTGTACCAAATTTAAGGTTATATTCCCTCAAAGCAGTTCGTAGACAATCAGAAGCTTTTTTTCCTTCCCCCCTTCCTCAAAATAAGAATGATAAACAAATCCATCAGCTTCACCAAGCGTTGCTTAATGTGAAATCTAAAATATAGCTAATGTAAGATACAAACCAAAACTCTTAATTCTTTGTCCTGTTAATTCTTTTTAAGAAGAGCACAGGTCGAGAAATTGGATTGCATTCAACGTGATTGACTAATAAGTGTATCTAAGTAACTGTGACTGATTCAGGCAGGGCCCTTCTTTGAATGAAGATTCTAAGCTATACTATACAGTTGGGGCCTGGAAGCAACTTCCAGAGATCATTAAACCTAACAGACTCTTTAAATGAAGTTCATATTATTTCATTTAAATTATGGAAATCATTCATTTAACCCCTTTCACGTGACTTCAATGTAGTTTAATTATGTTGAGACTAAAGGATAGAAGAAAAAGCGGTAATTCAATGACAGTAGCAAATTTTCTACCTGTAGGTGTGACAGCAAGCTTTGTTATATAGTGCAGCTTGGGCCTCTATTGGGTTAGGATCCAAGTTAAGTGCTGTTTCAAACTGAACCAGAGCATCTTTTACCTGAGAAATCCATCACCATGGAGACAATTGGATTCATTTACAAAATTTTTGTAAAACTTATCCCAAGAAAACAGTTTTTTTTTTTTTTTAAATTTAAAATTAGAAAAAAACAGATTGTTATAAGAACTTATACACCTACTTAAAGTACAAAAGTAAAAAGTATATCGTGCACCGACATGTTTTAACTGGTCATGCAGGAAAATTAAACGATTGGACAATAAAGTGTTCTGATACAAGAGGCTTGGACCCCTATTAAGTAAAATCAAAGAAGAAAATATTGTTTAGGCTAGTAACTAATCATGATTCCAATACAAACATCTACAAAGGACTTCATCCCATACAGTGGATTACTAAGCGAAGTGTTAGCACCTCTTTATCACTATGCTGAGTAAAAACCCTGGAATGTTAAGAAACATGAGGACTGCATAACTTGCAATACAAGAAGAAGGTAGGGAACAAAATCTGAGCAACTATTTTTTTTTTATCAGTAAAAGATAGATATTATATATACGAATGAAATAGGCATAGCCCTTGTACACAAGAAGTATACATAAGAACTCCTAATTACATTCTAAAAACGATAAATTAAAGACAAGAATTCCTGAACATTATCCCCATGTAATACAATAGTGGAAAACCAACACATTAAAGTGTGGAGAAAAAAATTCTTCAACTCGGTCATTGTGCGTTCCTTATCTTCAAAGCAACGCGCATTTCTTTCCGTCCAAATGCACCACATAATACACAATGGAATTATCTTCCACACTGCTGCCACTTGATGGCAGCCTTGCATCTTTGACCAACAACCCAACAAATCCACCACCCTTATAGGCATAACCCAAGCAACATCAACCCTTAGAAAGATCTCATCCCACAACACCCTTGTTACCTCATAGTGTAGTAAGAGATGGTCCACAGATTATCCATTCTTCTTGCACATGTAACACCAATCCAACACTATACATTCTCGCTTCCTCAAGTTGTCCGTGGTCAATATCTTCCCAAGAGCAGCACTCCAAACAAAAAAGGCTACTTTAGAAGGCACACGAGGCCTCCAAATATTCTTCTAAGGGAACGGAGTAATATCAAGTTCTGTTGTTAATATGCTATAATACACCTTAACTGTACATATCTTGTGGTTATTAGACCGCCACTTCAAACTATCTCGTTGTGCCATAGGAATCTCCGTGAAATATAGTAAGCTGAAAAATTCTGAAACAATAGGTAATTCCCAATCATGGAAATCCCTATTAAAAAGAATATTCCACTGGTGTGCATCATGAGAAAATAAATGCTACTAAGGCTTCCCTATTAATTGCAATACTGTATAAGGCTGGAAAAGTCCTTTCCAATGCATGGTCTCCACACCACACATCCCGCCAAAATCTGATTCGAATGCTCTCACCAACTACAAAGCGAATTTGATTTGCAAAACATGGCCATCCATTCCTTATATACTTCCATAAACCCACACCATACCCCCCTCTCACTTCCTTAGAGCACCAATCACCCTAAGTGACACCATATCTAGCGTTAATAATTTCCTTCCACAATGATCCCCCTCCAAATGATATCTCCAAAGCCATTTTCTCAATAATGCTTCATTAAAAGTTCTCAAGTTACACCCTCTCAACCCCCCATTTACAACTGAGGCACATACAGTCTTCCATCCAACAAAATTCTCCTCCCCCATGCCTCCCTAGAAGAACGCCCTAAAGAGTTTCTCCATTTTACTCACCACCCCTACAAGCATAGGAAACAAAGATAAAAAATAAGTGGAGAGGTTAGTGAGAGTACTCTTGATAAGAGTGAGGCGGCCCCTTTTTGATAAATACATCCGTTTCCAGCCAGCAAGCCAACCTTTTCTCTATCTTCTCTACTACCCCATCCCATATAGCTTTATTCTTGAAGGCTGCTCCCAGCGAAAGGCCTAGATATTTCATTGGGAAAGAGGACACCTTACAATCCAGAAGGCTTACTAAGCTGAGGATATTAGAGACCGCACCCACAGGAACCATCTCAAACTTGCCCAGATTCACCTTTAACCCTGACACTGTTTCAAAGCAAAGTAACAATGCTCGTAAAGTTTGGATCTGGCTACTATTCGCTTCACAAAAAACTAACGTATCATTTGCAAAAAGAAGGTGTGAAATGATAATAGGTCCACCAGAACCATTGCTCACCTAAAAGCCCGATAAGAAACCTTCCCCAACAGTGGCCTGCACTATCTTACTTAAAAAGCCTCCATAACTACAACAAATAGAAGAGGAGATAGAGGATCTCCCTGCCGCAATCCCCGTGAACTATAAAAAAAACCAGCAGGTGTGCCGTTAACCAGAACTAAGAACCGAGCGATTGAAATACAATGACGCATCCATGCAATCCACCTATCTCCAAAACCACATCTCTCAAGCAAGTATAAGAGAAATTCCGAGTTCACATGATCATATGCCTTCTCCATATCAAGCTTGCACAGAACACCTGAACCTCCCTCCCGTAATCTGTAGTCCAAGCACTCATTTGCAATGAGTACTGAATCAAGAATTTGTCTCCCACGAATAAATGCGTTCTGAGATTTTGAAATAATATGTTCCAACACTGGACTAAGCCGGTGAGCGAGAACCTTCGAAATAATCTTATATACGCTACTAACCAGACTTATAGGCCGAAAGTCTTCAATAATCAAAACCCCGTGTTTCTTGGGAATAAGGGCAATAAAGGTCACATTAAAGGATTTTTCAAACATTTGAAAAGAGTGAAATTCACTGAAAACCTGCATAACATCAGATTTCACAATGTCCCAGCAAGTTTGAAAGAAGCCCATTGAAAAACCATCCAGCCCTGGCGCTTTATCCTTAGCCATGCCAAATATGACCTTGTAAATCTCTTCTTTGACAAAAGGCCTCTCCAAAACATTCACACTCTGCGAGTCAATTGCCTCAAACTGCAAAGCATCAAGCTTCGGCCTCCAAGGAACCGATTATGTGAGAAGGGTCTCATAGTACTGTACTATATGGTTTTCTAGCTCGGGAGGAGAAGATAGCACCTGAGAACCTGATTGAAGTGACTCGATAGCATTGTTACGTTGATGTGAATTAGCCACTTTGTGAAAGAACCACCTATCACCTTCTTTTAACCAAAGGGCCTTGGATTTTTGACGCCATGAAGCCTCTTCTGACAACAAAACCCTCTCCAAGTTTGCCATAACCGTGCCCTTCCTCAATAACACCTCCTCCGAATCATCTCCCAGTAACTTTTTATCCTTTAGGTCTTGCAATTCCTCCAACAGTGTAGTCTTCTGATTGTCAATGTGACCAAAAACCTCCAAATTCCACTTCTTCAAGTCTTGTTTCAGTGCCTTCAACTTGCCTGCAAGAATGTAACTTGGAGTACCAATAAACTTATATGAAGACCACCAAGCACGCACCATCTCTACAAACCTATCCGCTGTTAGCCACATGTTTTCAAACTAGAAATACTGGCGCCCTTGTGCATACCCCCACAATCCAAAATAATAGGATGACCTGAATTGAGTCGAGCTAGTCGTTTCTGACTTACTTCCGGATATTTAGCTTCCCACGAAGGAGATACAAGGAATCTATCCAATTTCGACCAAACCCGCCCATTTGACCAAGTGTACTCGTCCCTTACCAGAGGGAGATCCATGAGGTCCAGATCAAAGATGAACTTGCTGAATTCTTCCATGGCCATAGAATGTCGACAGTGCCTTGATCGCTCACTAGGAAAGCGAATTGTGTTAAAATCACGCCCCATGCACCACGGCACATCCCCTAAGTAGTATAGGCCCGCCAACTCCTCCCACAACCTTCTTCTGTCCCTATCCACGTTAGGACCATAGGAGCCTGCAAATGCCCATTCCCATCCATCAACCACATTTTTTAATAGAGTCGCCACCAAGAACTCTCCAATATACTCCTCAATCAATTCAACCACTCTTTTATCCCACATAAGTAACACTCCACTTGAGGCTCCCAAAGTGGCCAAATAAGTCCAACGCACATATGAGCATCCCCATAAGCTTCGCACAATTTTCCTATCAATGAATCACAGCTTTGTTTTTGAAAACACGCCATATCACCCTTCCACATCCGCAATAATGATTTAATATGAAGATGTATATTGTGATCATTAAGCCCCCGTACATTCCATGATAAAATCTTATGCTTCATAAAAAACTATATTGCCCCTCCCTCTTGATCTATCCCTTCCGCCACTCCCTTTTTCACATCATAATTAATGGAGCAAGTTAACTTTTTAAGTTCCCTATCCTGCTTTGAGGCTGACTTCGAATGGCTAGCCTCAAGTGCTACGAGGAGAGCCTTAAATTGTTCTTCATAACCTCCAAACAAAATCCCAATGATAGCTTGAATCTTTTCTACTTTCTTGAAAACCCACTTTGACGAACAACTCCCATAATTAGTGTTGGGAGGGAGTGTACACAAAGGAGTTAGAATGGCCCCCTCCTCACCAGTACTGGCAGGAGTAAAAAAAGCTAATTCCGAGCCACATATTGAATCTGGTTCCCCACTGACAGGAGCAAGAAATTTTAATTCTTCAACCCCATCTCCACACTTATTCTCCTCAAAAGAAACCATCTCTAGTGTTAAAGAGTCTATCGGAGACCCCAGTAATGAGAGGTCATGCTTCGACACATCTGGCTGCACAGGAATCACCATTGGGCCTCCGTCCACCATGCATGACTGAGTCTGTGCATTCTCCAAAGACAACCCACGAGCCGGCGATGGGAAATCAACCAAAAACCCATCCTCTGCCGGCGAGACTAAACGCGCAGGAGCAACATCAAGGCCTTCGACCACCATGCACGACTGGGTCCGTGCACTCTCCAACCTCAGCCCACCTAACGATGATGGGGGATCAACCCACAATGTCTCAGCCACTACCAGCTCCTCTACCATCTCACCTTCCTCCAAATCCTCCCGCTGGAGTGACACTACCGGGTCACCATAGTGGTCGACCATGACTGGTGGTTCTTTCTGTGCCGTTGTGGAAATCGACGAGGCGCTTATTGGTGCCATCGGAGGACGACTCGGCATCGGGGCCGAAATATCGGTCACCTGCTGCTTTGTCCTCTAGCCTTTCTTTGGGCCTATGGCCTGTCCCACTCCAGGGCCCATCACTATCCCCGGCGAGACTAACTGCTCCACACGACTTCACCCTGCGCTCATCTCCCTCTGGCCCGAGTCACGGCCCAAATCCCTCCCTTCAATGAAGCCTGAATCATGGCCCCTACTTATCTTTAGCACCTCCTTACCCTTAACGCAGTGTTTCAGCCAATATATTTCCTCTAATAAAGTCCTAAATTTTTCCTCCATAACACCCAGCACCCTTAGAATATTTTTTTGACATTTAATAAAATAATTTTTTTTTGATAAGTTAAAATTTATTAAAACGCATAATAATAGGCGAAGCCCAAGTACACAGGGAGTATACAAAGGAACACTTAATTACATTCTAATAGTTAGATAAGCGAAGACATGAAGTTGTTTATAGCCCCTCCCTTGAGTACAATAGCAGAAAACCAGCTAATCATAGTGCTTGTAAAAAACTTTCAAAAAACATCTCTATCGCTTTCTCTATCATTGAAACATCTCTCGTTTCTCTCTAACCAAATACACCATATAATACATAGAGGCAGCATTTTCCACCCTTAGAATATTTTCCTCATTTGACCCCAACAATACTCTGCCATCTCCCCCTGGTCTCTGCACGATCTCTGAAATGGCCACGTCTGGCACCATAGCACTCACGGCTTGAGACTGTACCTTCTGTGCTTGGAGCACCTCACTATACGATCGTGAACCAACTGACAAACTGCTGTCAACAATGGAGCACCACTGTCACCCCTAACCATCTTCGAGTTTCCTGCCTGAACAACACTAGCTACTCTGTTTCTCACACTCGAAATAGAGGATGTGGGACTGAGCTCCTTCAATGTAACTCCAAAATTCCTCCACCCCTCCCCCTTCCTTCCTTCCGACACCATTATCAGACCTATCCTCTTTTCATGATCCAAGGAGATGCATTTCACCACACGGCGACTTCTCTCTGTGATTCTCCACCACCTTTCATTCTCCTTTCTAAACTCAAATACCTTCTAATCAATAACAACCTCTCTGCACAGCCCCATCAAAGCCAACCAACATGATAACTCAAACTGGACTAATACAGTAAACTCCTCAAGGATATGTTGCCATTAACGCACCACTACCAACAATAAGGAAAAAAAAAAAACCAAAGAAAGAAGAAATGTACGAAGAGAAAATATTTTAGGAGAGAGAAAGACTAGAAGGATTTTAAATTTCTCTATTTGAGCAACTTAACATGAGAATGATGATATACAAATGGGATGGCAAGACAACGGATCATCAGTTTATGGATAAATACAATTAAGGCCCCGTTTGGTTTCACAGATGGTCTCAACCCATCCTATCCCATCTCATCTTTATAAGGACTATGGACACCACCTATCTCCACATTGGTATGATATTGTCCACTTTGGGCCGAAGCCCTCATGGATTTGCTCTTAGATTTTATCCCAAAAGGCCTCATACCAATGGAGATATTTGTCCATCCTTATATACCCATAATCCTCCCCACTTTTAGCCAATGTGGGACTTTGGTCGTATACCCAACAATCCTCCCCTTGAACAAAGGACCATCGAGCCACCCCTCAAACGATCATCCATCCGTCCACTCTTCCAACCAGGATTTTCCACTCCAGTGCGTTGGAAGCACATGCCTTACATGAAGTACCACTTGCTGTCTCGAGAGCTTTGCTTTATCTCAAATCAACTCCTCTTAATCGTCATGAAGAATCCAGAGCACACCGCTTGTCCAATAGAGCTCATCCACGGATCTCATCGTAAGCAAACTGGGGCCCACCACCTTCGTTCGACAATCCGAGGATTCATCCACTATGGCTAACTCCGGGGCATGGCTCTGATACCACTTGTAAGGACTATGAACACTACTTATCTCCACATTGGTATGATATTGTCCACTTTGGGCTCAAGCCCTCATGGATTTGCTCTTGGATTTTATCCCAAAAGGCCTCATACCAATGGAGATATTTGTCCATCCTTATATACCCATGATCCTCCCCACTTCTAGCCAATGTGGGACTTTGGTCGTATACCCAACAATCTCATCTCAACATTCAATCACCATTCAAACACAAACACAAATATTTTTAAATTTCAAATTTTCAACTTTTTCATCTAATCATTACCCAATCGTTATAACTTTTCCCAAACTTCCAAACAAAACACAAAAAACAATTCAACTTTTTCAAATTCCAAAACAAAAATAATTTTAAAAAATTAGATTCTAACAATATTTTAACTTTATAATATTTTTATTCAACTTTTTCTCTCTCATTTCCTAAAACTCCATAAAATGTTTTAACTCAAACCATGTTACTACTATTTACAAACTATATCACTACTATTCACATATTTCTCATCTCATCTCATCCAATCCAATTAGCTTGGAAGATTGAGGTTACGCCAATCAAAATGAAAAAAAAAAATTGATGTTCATTACTACATAACTAATGGGGCCATGTTTCTCCAAATACTTACAGTTGGATGAGATATAGGGACAAAAGGAAGGTAAAATGCAATGCGACTCAACGCCATAACAAATGGCATCACATCCTATAATTTATAGATGAATTAAAGTACACAAGGCCAAAATAATTAACAGGGAAAGAAATATTGTGAAAACCAAAAACCGGAGAAATCTTTTCTGCATTGCATTAAAAGTGTCAATAAATAATAAGAGGAAACGCCAACTACGTTTAAATTAATAAACACAAGATCCATATAAAGAAACTGGTCTACATGAAAATTAAGCGTCGACTACAGAGCAATATTGCAGCGTTATTTCTAACCAGTACGACTATAAATTTATAATATAGTTTTGAACAAATATTAAAAGAAGAAAGAAAGAAAAAGTTTAACATCCCAACAAAGAGTAAAAGTCATCCCTGGTGTCAAACTTATAACGTATGCGAAACAAAATTGGAGCTCTATAAGTAACAAGGACAATCCCCATACGATATCTTTCGCCAAAATCACAACCCACGCTCCACATAGTCGAATTTCGCACAGATTGTAGCCAAAAAACCCAAAACCCAGCACACCCATGTGACCATGTCCCAAAAGCCATAAATCCCATTGACATACCCGTCCTTTGGAGAAGAGCTGGAGACCCAAGTTGACACAGGACTCAGCTGTCTGTACATTGGTTTCCGGAGAGTCGGAAGTAGAAGAAGAGGAGGAGGAGCAAGAAATGAAGAAAAAATGAGTTTTCTTTCGAGAATGCAAAAGGCTTGTTTTGAATGGAAGCCATGGTCTTGTTCCCGTTTTCGAGTTTGAGAGGCTGAACAACTGATGGTGCGGAGCAAGAGCAGCCAGAGCCATGGGGATCGATGGAGGAGGAGGAGGAGAGAGAGAGATTTCAAGTCACAAATTACCGTTGTCAATCTATCCAAAGAGCCTCGGTGGTGGGGGCTCCTATCTCCTGCAGGCCGCAGCAAAAGTCCGGGGCGCTCGTGTGTACGTGGCTTGTTCGAAATGGCGGTTCAGATCTTGTTCTTATAAACGGCATTGCATTCCGTCCTCTCCGTAGTGGCTAACGACATTGTTGCTAATGCCGTTTCAGATATATTCTGGTTATGAACCCAATTAATTTGGGTTGGGCTTGATGAGCCTCCTACTTGTTATCTTTTATTTTAATTGATTGTTAGAGTTGTTAGTGGCCCATGGCCTTTTGCTGTTAGTTGTTGAATGAATGGGCGCTTTCTAGTATAATTACAGGGGAGGGGGGTGTTGAGGGGATCTGAAATCTAGAAAAATTTAAGTTTGTTATTTGTTTGGAGGAAGGAATTCCCTCGAAGAAATCCAGCGTGACTATCTAATACTATTTCCATATTTTCATCATCTTCTTCCCTATGTTCATCTCTTTTCCATTTTGTCAAACACATTGCATGCATTACTGTATTTCCAACGCAGTAGCCTCCCATTCCCATTTCCATCACTTTTTTCTTGATACAAGCAGCCACCCCATCAAGTTCCTAACAAGTGGTATCAGAGAGCCGATGATCCATGGAGGACGAACTATTTTTTGAGCAGCAATAAAAGGCCTTACAGTGGTGGGTAGATGCTAATGAAAAGAGTCTTCAGGAGTTTAATAACAACTTTAACAACTTGATAGATATGATGCTTTATTGGGTGGTAAGGCAGAACAATATTACTAATTGGTACGATGTTATGGAAAAATTAGTAAGATTAAAGTTTAGGAAACGAAGGTTAGTAGTTGTTGAGTGTCTTGGAGCAAATGTTGCAATTAGTGAAGACTTTGACTCAAAAAAATTAGTGGAAGAGAAGGAAGCAGTTACGGCTTCAATCGACGATTCACAACCATTGATAGTGCAAGAAGAAAATGGAATTGTAAAAAAAAATGGTGTAGATATGGCCGTAACTCTTAATGGTGCCGAATAGGGAGCGAAGGATGAAGAGAAGATTCATCTGCAAGACTAGGTTAGTGCGAAGCAAAATGGAGAACCAGTAGCCAATGATGATTCCAACGAGTTACCTCTTTCATCAGCTCTAAAAAATTCCGTTTTCTCATATCAAATTTCATCTATCCTTAGCAATCCAAATCCGAAATTAATTTCTAAACAGCCAAATTTTCCTCTCCGATTTTGGTCTCCTTCATCTTACCTCAAAAATGAATTCCTTCATCTCCGTGTCTCTTCTCCTTTCTCCATCAACACATCGTCTGTTGTTAACCTCACCCAGATTGAACACTTGATCAGTGATGGGGCCAAGAACCAGCACACATGAATTCCATCAACAATGTCTTCGATGCTAGGAGGTTGATTAGTCGTAGAATTAGTAATGCGTCAGTTCAAAGTGGCATTACATTGTGGCCGCTCAAACCTATGGCGGTGGTCATTTACACAGGTGAAACCCATACTTATGTACGTCTCATATGGCATCCTCCATGGCCAGATTCACTAGAAAGCGTCACTCACTCGCCTAGTAACCAAAAAAAATCCCAAACTCTCGTTTCTCAACCTCTTCAATATGAGCCCTTGTCTAGGACTTGGATAAGCAAGATGAAGAACTGGTACAGTGTGACTTCGGTAGCTAGCAAATTTGATTCGAGAAACACTAGAGTTCGAAAAACGCCATTTCAAGAGAAGATGACAGAAACTTAGAGATGGGTGGGTGGAATCAGAAGTGGAAGCTACCGCTGGGAAAAGAAATCGAACACGATTGGGAAATTAGGGAATCAAATTCCTTTTCATTTTGCGTTCGAGACGAGGAGTGCTTGGAATTCCAGAGCAGCGAGAGAGCGAGCTAGACTCTGGCACTCGAAGGAATTGAGACGTGAAGGACTATCAACAATTGTTACTTGGGTTGGAGCTGATGTTGTGGAAGTAATTGTTACTTGGACCAAATGCTTATGTTTTGGAATTTCTCAAGGTCATTTGCCAAATCCTGTTTATGATTTCAGGTTTGAGAGAGTTGGAGAGGGTGAAATAGAAGCAGTCATTATTGCCACTGGAGTCCACACCCATCGAGCTAGGAACTTCCAGAATACCATCTCTACGTGTGGTAATTCTGTTATTTGTTGGGTTGATATCCTGGAAAGTAGTAAGCAGATTACTATACTATGGGATTTTCTTATGGAAATTAGAGCGTCTCTTTGCTATGAGATTTATCTAAAAAATTTATGAGTTGTTTTTAACATGTCTGATGAATTACCTGAAAGAGTGTTAGACCCTGATGTTGGCATGTTTTCAATCTTAATTGTGGTGATAAAGGATGATGAGGATCTTTACAGGATGGTTTGTGTTGGTACTGAAGTTGAAGCAAGCTGTGGATTAGAAATGGTTGAGACAATGGGTTTTACACTATATATTTGCACACTGCCTAGGCAGGTTACACCTAAACGTTTGGGTCCAGGAAAAATGGACCTTAGCCTTCGAGTTCATGGGGGACTTGGTGCTATTTTGTCATCAAAAGATGAGCCTGTACTAATTGACTGGCTTCCTAGCTATTTTGAATTAAAAGGGGCTCTTGAAATTTTTAGATTGCAATATAAGTTTTCATTTGACAGAGACTCTTTGCATGCTAGTTCTAACCATGGAGGGCCACCTCAAAATATTAGATCTTGGGTCAGATTTGCTGTTGTTTGTAGTCATGTAAGGAACAAACTCTCTATCCTTTCAACCTCAGAAGTCGAAGAGATAGTTGAAGTCATTATTTTTCTGTCCTTAGATCACCAGCTTCATGGTTTGACAGTGCTTTTATACGAATGTATACAATCACTTATAAGTTAATTCACATAGAAAGAATGGAAGAACAACTGTAACAAGTTAGCAAAATCACTTGCTTGCAGAGTTCCTAGGGACTTAAACTGCTTGTGAGCTGTGGAGTGCATTTTAGGATACGATACTCTCAGTACGCAACTTAGAAGCTTAGTTGCTTATCAAATTCTTCTTGTTTTGTTTTGATATTAAGGCTACTGGTAAAGAAGCGATTGGCTTATTGGCGAAGCTTATTCGAGAGGTCGCCAGTGATTGTGTTGCTGTAGATCTGAGTGCCAAGGTTATATCTCTGAGTGCAGATATGCATTGTGTACATGCATGTGGGTTTGACAATCTCCAATGCTTCTCCATTTTAGTTGGTAAAGTGTAGTGGAATGAGCTGTAAGCAGCCGTTCAGCAGGTCTGAAATATCATCAATCGATGCTTAGGGATACATGATAAGCTGGAGGTATCATTACGTGATCTTCTAGGATGGGAGATGTCCAAGCTTGTAGAGCTGCTCAGAGGGAGCCTCAAGTTATTAAGGCTCCAACCTTGAGGACAAGGTTGCTTAAAGGGGGAGAATTTGTTATGAACCCAATTAATTTGGGTTGGGCTTGATGGACCTCCTACTTGTTATCTTTTATTTTAATTGATTGTTATAGTTGTTAGTGGCCCATGGCCTTTTGCTGTTAGTTGTTGAATGAAGGGGAGTTTTCTAGTATAATTACATGGGAGGGGGTGGTGTTGAGGGGATCTAAAATCTAGAAGAATCTAAGTTTGTTGTTTGTCTGGAGGAAGGAATTCCCTCGAAGAATTCCAATGTGACTATATAATACCATTTCTATATTTTCATCATCTTCTTCTCTGTGTTCATCTCTTTTCCATTTTGTCAAACACATCGCATGCATTACTGTATTTCCAACGCAGTAGCCTTCTATCCCCGTTTCCATCACTTTTTCTTTGATACAAGCAGCCACCTCATCAGGTTCCTAACATATTCGTTTTCAGGGGCAAAGCACTTGGAAAAAGAAGTGTAAAGAGACATAACAATAGCCTATAGGTTTCAAAATCCATAAATCATTAAAAAAGCCCTAACCAACAAATAAAAGCATATATAGAAATTAAAACTCTACATAAAACACAAAAATATAAAAATATTATTGTTCTATTTTTTTTTCTATTTTTTTAATTTCAATTTTGGAAATAATTTTTGACTTTTAAAGTATCTTTTACGATTTGAGTAATTCTTTTAGTAAAGTGGTTGACATGAAAATAAAATGCCATGTGCTGACTTTTAATTGATTGACGTGTACTATTGGCCATATGACATATTGTGCTATTACATAAGTAATTGTGAGCTTTTAAAACTAATTGTATGACAGTTAAAAGCCCACAGATTTTTAACTTTTGTTTTTTGTAAAGATATAAATATCTAAGGTCTCATTTTGCAATTAACTAGAGAAAAAGGAACTAAACAGAACAAAACAAGTTGATCTTCAATTAACAAGATGAGATGAGATGATTTTAGATAAGTTGAATAAAATATTATTAGAATATTTTTTAATATTATTATTATTTTAAAATTTGACAAAATTAGATTGTTTATTATATTTTATGTAAAAAATTTTAAAAAATTATAATGATAAGATGAAATGAAATGATTTCTGTATCTAAATGAGTGCTGAGTCTTTGTAATTAAGGATTACGTACCAAGTGCCTGCGTGCATCGACTCATAAGTCATAGACAAGCTAGCCTTGTTCCTCCATGTCAATCACTGATTGTTAAATAGCTAGCACACATGCTGCACTACTCCCTTTCTCAACCTCAATTTTTCGATCTAGATGTAACCATTAATTGTGATGTAGACCTCATATACACTAGATACAACCACACACTATTATAAGAAATTTTTTTATTTGCTGTAAATTATTTTCTGTCAAAATAAGTCTATTTTTGTCATAAATAGTCATTTTTATTGTAAATAACTTGTCATAAATACTCATTTATTTTGTAGTATATATATCACCTATAAAATTTCAAAGATATGACTTATAATATGAATCTAGATATCGTGCTATGTTAATTCAAGTGTTAAAATAATCAACTACAATGCGTAGTTATATATTGTAAGTTGTGGCTCCCAACCATAAGTACTCGTTAATCTATGATCTATCTACTTGTTCGAGATTTGTAAATTGTCCTCACTATAACAAATTTGTCCCTTTTCTCCAAGACATAAACTGGTGAAAAATACTTACCTGATGTTACAAACAACGTCCATGGAAAGAAAAATCAACCTTTCACCACGAAATCACGTTTGACGACCAAAAAGTCGTAAGTAAAACTAACTTTTTGCAGCGACTTCGTGTCGTCATAAATAAGTTTGCCGTATAAAACACTTAAATCATAGTGTTAACGAGAATATACTAACTTTTTGCAATGACCTATTGTCGCCGTAAATAAGTATTTTGTATAAGACATTGAAAAAGAGTTATTTTAATCTCCACCCTTGGATTAGAGTTAGAATGTAGGGCTAGGATGACTTGGATAAAACTCTAATTCCCTCCCTTATTTCCTTTATTCTCTCTCCCCCTCCCTCTAGGCTCCGCAACCCCACCCCAAGCCGAAAACTCTCGAATGCCCTTCCCTGCAAACCAGCTAGTGCTGCTATTGCTGGCAGCCTCTTTGGCCACTACAAGCATGCCGTCGTCGGCCAACCACCCCTATCCTCTCCCTTGGCCCCTCACTCCCTTAACATTGCCATCTCTCTCTCTCTTTCTCTCTTTCTCTCTTTCTCTCTTTCTCTCTCCTTTTCTCTCAATCGTCACCACAGACGCAGCGCCGCCACCACGTGATGCCACCACCACCTCCTCTCTTCCCTCTCGGTTTCACTTACCCTCTCTTAGACCTCTCTCTCTTCCATTTTCTTCTCCATCTCTCTCTCTAGACTAGGGCTCGGCCATCGCCATCCTCCACGACACGATACCATGGTCACGGACAGCTCCTCCGCGTCCCTCTCTCACTTTCCCCTACGCCGATCAACCCACATTCAGCCCCCATGCCTCCCTTAGCCCCCTGTTTGCCTTCCATTCTCGATAGCTGTCAGTGCACCATTGCAAGTCGATAGTGCCACAACGATCTCCTCTCCCTTGCTATGAAGCTTCCACCATGAGACCCAACCGAGGCCCCCAACGCCAACAACCCAACTCCTCCGTGCCTAGGCTGAAACTCTGATTTATAGTATATTTTCTATCCCTTACATTTAAACCTATTGTGTCTATGAAGCTGCAATTGTGATGTAATTTGTAATATGGTTGTGATTTGTGTATCTAAGAAATTATTGTGAATGTGTTGTGTTGTGAATCTTGGAATTTGAATGGTGTGTTTGTGGTGTGGCTATGTGTAGTATGATGTAATGGGAATTAAGTGTGAAGTTTGTGGTGTGGTTATGATTGTGAAGTGGTAGGATTACTGTGAACGGTGCCCTGTGGAGTAGTTGTGATATGGCTATGCAGAATATATCTGTTTAAGATTTCATTGCATTGAATTTCAATTAACAACATTTCGGTATTTGCTAGTTTCTTGTAATTGTTTAGGTCTAAAGTTTCCACTATCTACCAGAAATGATTTATTGCAGTATAATACTTTTTCATTAACTTGTTTTTGTGCTTTAAAATGTTCCTTCCATTCTATGGCCTTGGCATCCTAAATGCATGCCAAACAACAAATATGCCTGCATACCATTATACTTATGTGCTTTTGATTGATAACATGTTAGCAACATGACCCTTTCCTCCCAACCTCCAGAATAACATTGCTGAGGTGTGTAATGCTTTCAATGGCGATTTTTTATTTGTCCATTTATTTTACTTCAAGATTGAGCCAGAGAACTTGCCGATAACATTGGCGGATATGCTTTATCTCTTGTCGAACTAGATAGTTTCCACCCAGAGGATGGTATGATTCTTGCAAATTGTTGATCCATTGGTATGCAACCAAACGTTGATGAAACGCCCATTCCTAAGGTCTGCCTCTCTACCATACTGTTTATGTTATGCATGATCATCCATTCATTGAATAAGATTTTTTATGCTGATTTTGTCTTGATAACCCTATCAAAAGACATTAAGATTATCTACCGTTTCATTAGAAGAATGCACTTGTGGTTATATTGTAACATATTTTGGACATTTCACCTGAAGAACTGCATTTGTTTGGTCATGTGGAGATGAAGAACATAAAAGGGATGGTGTACCTGACCCTTCAGTAGTTTTGTGCTCAAGATTGTATTCATCGGTCAAACTCGGTTTGGGTCACTTTGGTTTTGCAACCAACAACTGACTGGGGCCACATGTTTCAATTTGAATTTAGAACTGAACTATGGTGTGGAGAAACCAAAATAATAACTTTTGATGCTTGATGGTTTGGGGTTATTTTGAATATTTACAAAAAAGAAAGACAAAAAAGATAATGCTGAATGCTTGAATTACTTTATACATATTTTTTATAAGTAAATTACTTTATACATATTAGATGATAACATCCTTGTTTTTGGAAGAAGGATATATGCTGAGGTTGTTTTATCTGATGCACTAGCTTAGAAGTTGGCTAATTATGTTCTCAGTGTTCAAGGCCCTGACTATTCTTTAGTTATTTGGTTCTCAATTCCTACTTTGAAACCAACATCAACTATTTGTAACTCAATTCATAATTTCAATTCTTGTAAAGATTTGGATTGTCTTGGGTCTGTTCAGTCCTGAAGTTTTGAGGTATAATAGTAACATTGAAACTCAAAGTAACCTACTCACGAACTAGTTAGTGGAGAAAAGAAAAGAAGAAAGGCCCTAGTTTAATGGCAGCCACTTAGGAGTAGGGGTGTAAGAAAAAACCGGTAAACCGGACCGGTCCAGACCGAACCGGTGAGTTTGGTCCGGTACTGAATTTGGTTCAGTTCGGAATCGGTTTTATTTTTCTTAAAACTGGTCAAAATCGGTCCGGTTCAGGATTTTCTTTTTCTAAAACCAGACCAGACCGAATTGGACCAGTTCATACATATATTATAATATTTTATATTGTATATAATTTTTATATATAATATATAATTATATATAAAATCGTTTTGTACTATATGATAAATTACTAATTAATATAATATTAAATTTTAAAATCTTATATCACTATAGTCTATTGTATTAATAGTTATACTAATACTATATCACTATATATTATAATATACTATAATATATCACTATATTATATATTATAATATATCACTATGGTCTATTTTATAATATATCACTATAATCTATAATACAATTATAATATACTACGATATATTATCACTATAGTACACTATAAGAAAAATGGCATTTTCTAGCGCTACAAATCGTATTATATACTATAATATACTATTATATATATTATATAATATAGTATATTAAAACCAGAAAATCAGACCGAAACTGGTAAAATTGGAAGTACTGGTTTAGGGGGATAACCGGTACGGAATCAATTCTTGAAAATGCAAAACCGGTGCATACCGGTTTGGTCCCAAATTGCATCCAAAATCGGACTAAATCGGACCGGTTACACCTCTACTTAGGGGTAGAGAAAGCCGCTTGAAACAATTTGAAATGTTCTCATGAACAAACCAAATCGGATAAAAGGAAGTTGGGTTGATTTATTCGATGGGATACACCAGACCAAGTTGCACCATGCTATATCATTTTGTATCTGAGAAGTTCATTAGCACTTTGCAGAAAGATTCCAAGCTTTGTATGCTATAAATTTGTAATTGCATTCAAAAGCTAGAGAATAATTGGCTTTATGTCTTTGCAGCATGCTCTTAGATCATACTCATTAGTTTTTTTATGTTGTTTACACCCTCAAAATGACTAGACTTTTGAGGGAAGCAGAAGAATTTGGAGCCATAATTGTTACAGGTTTGGAGATGTTTATAGGACAGGCATATGAGTAGTTTGAGAGGTTCACTAGGTTGCCCGGTAAGTTGATCATAAGTATTCAGCTTGAATTTTTCATCTGTCTCTACTCTATAGGCTATGTTGATTTTTCCTTTTTTTGCATCTTGTTTAATTGTTCACTTGCAACACCAAAGGAGCTATTTAGAAAAGTTATGGCCAATTACTAGAAATTCTTATTATTGGACAGTAGTGTTCCATTGACTTGTATGCAGAAAGAGAGAGGGCCTTTAATTATTCGTTTTTGTTGGTCTTGTAATGAGATATGCTGCCTTTACAATGCTAACTTCTTGTTTTGAATTTAAAAGGAATAATTCCAGCTTATATTAGATAATTTTTTATGATTATTTTTGCGTCAGTCTCATCTTTTTTTGCTTTTACAATTTTTTTTTCTTGAATTCCTTTAGAATTTTCCTCGAATACATCTTGCGGAAAATACTTTTTTTTTGCCGAAATAAGTTTTTTCCACCAAATGTTCTAGTGAATACCCACCAGTACCTCTCACGGTAATTGGTCCTATATATTCTCACGAGCAATGATGAATGTAAACGTTTTTGCAAGGAGCTTAGTAGGCTATTGCCGTATGATTTGTCGTGGGAATAGCCTAGTATTTTCCACGACTATGACCTTTTGTGGAATAAAATACTTTTTGTCATGATGACATATATCTAGGCTTGCACACCGACCCGTCCGAGAAAGATTTGGGCTCGCCTCGATCTAACCCATAGAGCAGGCTTGTCCATCGTAACCCGACCTGAGCCGACCAGTAGAAGTCGGGTCGGGTCAAACCTGTTCTGCAGAAAATATTGAGTCGTCGAACAACTTCAGAGGTTTATGCCAGTGATATAAATGATTAAAATGAAAAGCCAAACCAAAAGAAAACGAAAAGCATCCGATCTTTCATTCATAATTAAGTGGGTAGTATGAGAAAGCACGCAAATTTAAGGTTGGTGTAAATGACTGTAGCCCCATTGATTGGACAATAAATATTTGCTTGTGCCCATAGTACACGAGAAGCTATTTGTTGAACTTGTGAAGATTACTGAAGAGATGAAATCATTCAAGGCATATGAAAAACTCTGTATTGAGAGGATGAACACGCGACATGTCGGTGCAAGAATGAAGAGAGCTGCAGAGGCTGAAAAGGAGCTGGAGGAATCATAGATCGGGCTTGGAACAGAGACTTCGAAATCGAAAGACCAAAATAGAATGCAACAGCACAACCGAAAAGAGAAGCGGCAAAAGAAAGATAGAGGTCTAGAAAATTTTTTTTCCTGAGAAACAAACCAGAAAACGTGTTAAAGAGAGGTGCTTTGGCAAACAAAGCATAGGAAAGAGAGGCATGATCCGCTACTTATAGACTATAGAGGGTGCATAGTATCTGCAGATCTACAAATTCGATTCTCTCTTCCTCTGGGAGCAACAAGCTCGACCCTTGTGCAGATCTACGGAGTACTGCAAATCTATGGAGCAACACGATGCCGCATCATGATTTGTATAGAAACATGATGCTGGAGCACCGGTGCTCCTCCGTCGCCGTAGCGTTGATTCATGTGAGGCTTCTCCGTCTCAGCTTCACAAACGTCTCTTGTGCAGTGCTCTACGCTAAGGAGAGGTTAGGGTTTGAGAGAAATGGAGAATGGCTCTGAGAATCGAGTGTGTTTGTTCTTTTTCTACGGGTCATCGGTTTCGACCGATGACCCGGCTTAATAAACCTGTTAATGGGTTTGATCTGTTGAACCTACTTTTAGTTGGGTGGGCCCAAGTTGGGCCTTTCGGATTGGTCGGGTTAGACCCTTTTATGCACAGCCCTACATATATCCCACAAGCCTTCCATGAATAAAATTGATGGGAATAGAATTTTTCCCACAAAAATGATGCTTTTTGCCACCAAAAGCATTCATATTTTTTTTTTATATTTTATTTTTTATAAAAAGAAAAAAAAAAGAAAAAAAAAAACAGAAGAAGAATTCAAAAATCCTTTGTGAAGGCAGTGGCAACCTAGCTAGTCGATGATGGAAATATGACAAATTAATCTTAACGTTCTTGTTAGCCACTTATTCTCTAATTGTAAAGTGATATTCAATTTGATCTAGATAATTTTTCCTAATATTGAAAACAAGATTAGAAGCTAGAGCAATACACACTAGCTAGTATTGTCGATGTATCGAATAATTGGTAGAGAAGCAATCGTAATCTTCAACTAAATAATTAATTAGAGCATTTGAAGCAAGTATAGTTTGGCTATAGCCACAGCCATAGAACGGTACTTTGCCCTCGTGCTTGAGCGAGAGACAACGTACAACTTGCTTTTTGACACTCAAATAGATAAGACAGAATCAAGAAAGACATTAAAGCTAGCAATCATATATCTGGCCGTTACCATCCATCCCAATCTGAGTCATAGAAAGCTTCAAGATCAGCAATTTTTCATGGAGAAAATTGGGCAAACTCAATTGTGCCCTATATATAGGTAGCACGAGACCCGCACGTTTAATCCAATATTGCATGGGTCTATGTACGTAGGAGCGTGCATATGTTGGCAATTAAGCTGGTTGACAGAATATATAGTTATATATTAATATTCAATCTTGACTAAGTACAATAATATTAAAGAACCCCGAATGTTCATTGTATATATGGAGTAATAGGATCTAAGAGAAGCTCAACGCGCGAGCCATGTAGTTTGGATGTTTGAGACCCCGATACAGAAAGTATCGAGAACCAGCGGCCTGCGCACATAGGTTTGGATACTACCATTTTTGTTTGTGATGCAAGAGATCATCAAATACATATATTTTGTTGAAAAATTCTTCTTATGAGTCACTATTTACTACTATAAAAAAACACCCATAGTACACTTTATGAAAAACACCCCCACACCTTTTGAAAAAAAAAAAAAATTGTAGATGTTGAGTACTGTGAAAGTAAATAGTGACTGATAAGTAAAATTTTTCTCTTTTTTATTTGGAGTAAATGAAGACCTGAGGAGTCACGATCGACTTACCTGATCAAGGCGCAAAAAGTACACCAAATTACCAATTGGTCTCGCATTGCAAATCCCAAATTACCATGATGTAAAGCAAATTGGCTTTGTTTTGGGATGGCTTCATTACCAGAACCTGAAAACACTTCACTAGCTATATATATATATGTGAAGTTTTTGCACAGTACTACTTGTCGTACATGAATTAACAAAACATGAAACTGAAAAAATATTTCAAGAGATCGATCGATCGATCGATCGATCGAGGTCCTAGCTAGCTAGTACAATATTATCGATCTTGATCTAGTCTTTGTCAAAATTAACTTGTTGACGATCTCATGGAGTTAATAATTAAAGCCAACAAATAAGGCAAATGGATGGGACGTTGTTGTAAATGCAGATGATCTATTCATTATACTCATTAAAAGCTAGCTCGCAAAGTACATCTTATGAGAAGACACATAAAGAATGGATTCCATGAACACCTAAATAAAATTATCCAAAGTGAAATTAATTACAGCATTGAATTTGGTCAGAAACATTGCACGTCTCTTTGCTATATGATCACAACCACTAATTCGATCCATGTGATGGAGCGTAAATAATATAGTGAAAAGTGAAAGTGTAAATTGAGTGTTGCCTACGTGTCAGCTGTGTCATGTTCGATCGATAAGATGTATTATATGCTTATTCAAGAAAGAGCACCGCTCGATGTTACCGCCAGTTGTAAAAATAATTTTTTTTATTTATATATTTAAATAATTTTAAATAATAAAAAAATATATTAATATATTTAAAATCATTTCCTTCTTTCTTCATCATTAAGTAAAAAAAAAAAAAAAGTCACGAAGCGGTCAAACCGAGCGACACTTTTAGGACGGCATAGTAGACTTTTTCTTGGGAAAATGTACACGTCATTAATTAATTACGTACAGAACGCACTAGATCACGTCTGGCCTGAAGAAAAAATAAATAAATGATTCCATGTTAAAGCTAGCTACTTCTACGTCTCATTTTGGTACATGATCTTTTTCACTTTCTGTCCTCACAGATCGAATCGATCGATCGAAAAGATGTTAATCTCTGATGCATTTTGTATGCTACTTGCTACAAAAGAAGAAAACAAACGTACGTACGACAAAATTAAAGAAAAATGCTAGCTGGATCTTGCATTAGATATATATGCTCGTACGTACGCATATATATAGTAGCTAGCTAGCTAGTCCTTTTTGCCTTATTGTGATAGTGCGATCCTCTCAAAAGTATTTAGTGTACCTACAGCTTTGTTTCATCAGAAAAGGGATCATAACTATAGATATATATCAAGGATATTGTATATATATATATATGTATATTGGTAATTATCAGACTGACTACGTGATGATCATCTACTTGCTTGCCAAATTAATTTGTACATTTCTGATCTTTCGATAGGTAAACGTTTAAGTACTTTTCTAAAGCCAGAATTTCCACAATTAATGATAATTGCTTGCATTTACTGATCTAGTAGTTCATTGACATTGAGAATGATTAATTCCCATTGCATGAAATATTTATGACATATATCACATCTGGACACACAACATACAAGCAAGAACAAATACATTGCATTTTTCCGATTTGGATAATGATACTTTTATTAAGCTAATTATTCCTTGTGAAAGTTTAATTTGCTATATATATATAAATATATAACAAGTTAAGAACGTTAAGAACACGAGGGTTGATGACGACGATTGTAATGTTGGGTTAGAAATATCTCTGTTCTCAAGGTCATGAATACTTCCAAGGAGGTATTGGCGGACACCATGATTTGAGTGAGAGCACGCGATCATGTGCTGCACCTAGTCATGGAAAAATGATGCCCAGTAAAGTGTACGTTCACTTTCTCCTCCATTATCACAAACTTCCCAGGTCTGGAAAAAAATGAAAATTTTATTGCATTAGTGCTGCTGTACGTCTTTCCTGAATTGTCATGGGAGGGGATAGATATATCGAAGCTTAATTTCCTGTCGATCGATACATTGTATCTTTCTGATCATCAAGACTTGAAAAAAGGTACATACATACATATATATATATATATAAAGATCAGAGACTCAACACAGATGCGGCGAGCACCAACCGAGCCGAATGCTACATTTATTTAAAGGTGTACGTGGATTGTTACAGTACTGGTTTCATTTCCTATATATATACTTGAAATGGATGCTGTTGATCATTTGCGCGCAGTTAGCAATCCCCCTAGAAGATCTCCATGAGCTAGGTACGTGAATTCATCGAACGGCGCGCGCCTGAGGTTGTTTCTTCTTTTGTACTCACCATTAAAGTCTCATGAGCAAGTCCTTTTATTAATAACGACATATATATATATATTTATATATTTATATATAGAAGCCAGCTGCAATTACTTTGCAAACCAATCTACTTCCATAAATAAGCATTAGAGCAGCTTGTAAAGCACCACGTTTCCCATTGAGATAAATGGAAGTATAGTTCTCTCTTTCTGTAAAGCTTTACACGTCATGCACATACCGTTTTGAGAGAGATCAGGACACATACTATATATAAAGAAGATTTCATTTGATCTGCTTTTTTCTCCATGCTTTTTACGAGGACAAAGCTCTACCATGTGGATAACCATGATGCATATGTAGAACACAATTCTGAAGGTTATTAATTATCCATTATATAGACAGATGTATCATATGCCTATTTGGAATATCATGTCAAGTCGTTGTCATATAATATATACACATAAATAACATACATATATATATATATATATGTATGTCCAGTCGTTGTCATATAATATATACACATAAATAACATACATATATATATGTATATATATATAGAAGTGATTTAGCCATAAAGAAATCCCACAAAAGTAGACTTTTAAATTGACGTGGTCTGATACGTACGTTAGATTAAAAATAAACTTCTATTATAAAGTAGATTTAACGTACGTATCATATGAAGATCATGTATTAGTTTAGAGATTTATTTTTGTAGGATTTATTTTTATAGTTAAAGAACTTCTCATTTATATATATAATATTCATATTGTGTGTGTATACATATATATATATATTAATTTGATCTTTTGTATTTTGCAATACTTTTTCGAAATGCAAGTCACAATTTAAGTGCACTAGTTGTGTATCACGCAAGAAAATGGTCAGTGATTGGTGCTCAATCGCCGTACCAAAAAAACAAAAAACCCGCCCCGAGGCTTGATCCTGTGTTGATCACATGGAGAGAGAGCGAAAAGCATTCATATCACAAAGAAGGTGCAACTATTGAAACGGCTAATTTAAGTTTTGCCTAATTAAGACGCGTACATGTGCACAGTTAATATGATAAGTGATAGTTATTACGTGGATCATAGGCACGTCTTTGCCGTGGGGGCTGTCGAAATGTTCTTGCTTGCTCGTTGGTACGGAAAAGTTTAGTTGAGAAAGATATTTAAGTTCATGTTTATAAGCAATATTCTAGTAGTTGTATACAAAACAATTTGCGAGGGATGTGACGTATGTCAAATCGCAAAAGCTTGTGAGGGCCCACGTTTCGAAATGGCATCGATCGATGATCATCATCTTCTAGGGCCAAAAAGAAAAGAGAGGAGAGAAATTAGAATCATGCATCACAGCGGGCATCTTTGTGAAACAAAGAGGGCTGCAATGACGTGGGAGAGAGCGATCCATCGATAGAGCATTTTCTGAAGGCATTTAATTAATTGCTAGGCCGAACTTGATCATTGTATATAAACCCTTCGGCCTCTTAAGACATTTCGACAGGAAGCACATTGCAACTCAAATTGTCTTTTGTTGCTATCCTTCTCATCTCTATCGATCTGACGTCATGGATGGGAAGAAATTAGAGTACAAAGGTGAGGAGGCATTAAAGGATATTGAGAGACTCACCACGAAGGCGGATGAAGTTCAAAAGAACATCTTGAAAGAGATCTTAACTCGAAATAGGGAAACCGAGTATCTCAATAAGTATATGAAAGGATCAAAAGATATATTAGAGTTCAAGCGTAGCGTCCCGATCATTACTTACATGGGTATTCGCCCATATATCCAGAGAATTGCTAATGGTGAAGACTCCTCTCTCATTACTGGACACCCTATAACTGAAATGCTATGCAGGTCTCTCTCTCTCTCTCTCTCTCTCTGATTCTCTGTGATTCTGATTTTAGCGCGTTCAGTGATATATATATATATTTCCTCCTTTCGAATGAATTCTGTTTTCCGGTTTTCTATGATATTTATGTTTTCTATAATAAACTTTTGTCACGGTACTTGCAGTTCCGGGACTTCAGCTGGAGAACCCAAGATGATGCCCTCAATCGCAGAAGATCTTAACCGGCGAACATTTTTATATAATCTAATCATGCCCATCATGAATAAGTTACACACTTTTATCTCCCGACGTCCATGCATTAGTATATAGTTTTATTAATCTCCAACTATGGCCACTTTAATTAGCCATTATGTAGACAATTCAGTATATAATGTCTCCAATGTTTTCTTGATATTAGGTGTGTCCCTGGTCTTGACGAGGGCAAGGCCATGTATCTCTACTTTATCAAGGCAGAGACGTCAACTCCTTGTGGTTTACCAGCACGGGCTGTGCTCACCAGCTACTACAAGAGCAAGCACTTCAAGGGCCGAGCACGCGACTCTTTCAACGATTACACGAGCCCAGACCAAGCCATCCTGTGCAAAGACAGCAACCAAAGCATGTATTGCCAACTGCTAGCGGGTCTAATCCACCGCCACCAAGTCCTAAGGCTAGGGGCCGTTTTTGCCTCGGCGTTTCTCCGAGCCATCTCATTCCTTGAACGCAACTGGGTTCGTCTCTGTAATGACATCCGCACTGGACAACTAGATCCCGCCATCACAGATCCTAATTGCCTTTCATGTATGTCGAGCATGCTTTCAACACCAAACCCACATCTTGCGGACGAGATAGAGCGCATTTGCAGCCGCTCATCGTGGAAGGGAGTTTTGTGCCAACTTTGGCCTAGGGCTAAATACATCGAGGCTGTTGTGACTGGCTCTATGGCACAATACATACCATCCTTAGGGTATTACAGCGACTGGAAATTGCCGTTGGTGTCCACCATGTATGCTTCGTCAGAATGTTACTTTGGGGTCAACTTGAAGCCCTTGTGTGACCCTGCTGACGTGGCATTCACCCTCATGCCAAACATGGGTTATTTTGAATTTATACCCTTGGGAGAGAATGGGACGATGTTAATGACCGTAGGGGAAGAAGAGGAGGTGCCTAATGAAAAGGTTCTCGACCTGGTGCAGGTTAGACTCGGCTGTTACTATGAATTGGTGGTCACTACCTTTGCAGGTAAGAAAGAGTCTTTAATTAATTACTTGATCAAGATCATGAGAACATCTTATATATAATTTAATTGATCTGTCATTATGCAAAAACTGAAATTCTAATTCAAAAGTCCTTTTTTTCCTGCCAATTTTTTTGTTATATATATACTGAAGTTGTATTCTTATTAATATATTTAGTGCTTTTTTTGTTTTGGGTAAACAATGTAATCAGGACTATATCGTTATCGTATTGGTGACGTGCTCCAAGTGACGGGATTCCACAATCGAGCCCCACAATTCCGATTCATTTGTCGGAG